>AVPN01001733.1:0-19118 GCA_000695325.1 Pleurobrachia bachei | reverse complement strand
ACAGGGTCCAGCTGGCACGAAAAGCTCATCTCTGAGCTCCCCCCACTGAGCTGGTAATACTTGATGAGCAAGATGTGGGAGAGTTATCTTTGGAGACTCTGCCGAAGATTTGCTCGGTGTATATGTAATACGTCGTGTAAGAGTGGCAGATAAATTATTATGATACGCTGCTGCTCCAGATGCGACATCGTCGTCGTTAGAATTATATTCCATTTCCTCTTCTTGTGAACTTGCCAGACTTTTGTTGAGATTCTCTTAGCGATCATGGATCGGATCAATCAACTTGTAGTTGATTTCATCTACTAATAATGTATAAACTATAATGAGCCAATTCTAGTAATGATTCCTCTTGAAAATATATCCACTCATGGTCAGAAAACTTGTCAGGAAGAACTCAGCCAAAAAGGTGATCAAAGTCTCCCTTCCAAAATAACCGACTCATATCAGCGACACTATGTTCTGCATAGAGAGCTGAACTGTAGGAACTCCTTTCAGTGCAAGCTTATCTTTTCCCAGGATCATTAAATGTTTTCACTTTCAGCTTGAACCTTTGGGTTTAATGTGGTCACTTGCCATGAGATATTACCCCGCCCGGACCCGTGTACACTTTATCACGTCCGTATTATAATATCACGATGGCTTTGGCAGGTATCTGGTCTGTACGATTCGATAATTTTACTCTAGTGATTTTGAATGTCATTATCTTGATAGTCATAATATTCTCCCCAGAATTAGCTCTCTAACTAGCAATATGTATCTTTGTTTTGAAGGGATTGTTGGTAAAGTGCTCGACAGGATCAAAATTCTGGAACTTTGTAACTAACAATATTAATATCTACTTTGACATTTTCAGTTCGGAATTATGTCAATCCCTGTTTGCAAATTAAATCATTAATGAATTGTTTCACTAGCAAACTAGATTGTTATGGCTATCAAGCAGAATCGCAGCCTCCTTCTGATGGTCTCCAACGCCTCGCTGTATATCTCCCCGTGCCCAGTGTAAACCAGACAACTCGGCCTCTCTACTTGTACGGAGGGCGCGGCGCATTCTCTCTGTTGAAAGGGGATCGTGCGCGCGCTCATTTGCGGCAAAATTTGTCCGCATGATTCTCTCCACCCCGTTTCCTTCCGCTTCCTGCCCCATTTCTCTCGGTCTTTCTGATGTTTTGTTGTTCCCCTCCGATTGTTTTGAAGATTTCTCTGATTGCTTTTAAGTTTTAGTTGTTAACTAGTGGCCGAATGTAGATCCTTGTTATGTTTACTAGAGAATTTGGTCAACATCATCTGACTCAGATCCTTTTTTGGATCTTTTTTTTCTACTGCAACTGCAGTAGCTATCGGAATTTATACAAAATTAATTGGATATTAGTTTAATTACAAAACTACAGAATCAAGTCCATTTGCTGGCTTCCCGATTGCTTCACGAAAGTTAGATAACCCACATTTTATGCTAAAACCAACAGCTGTTTGCACAACCCTGCTTAACCTCTAACTGTTTCATTTTGCCAGTATTTGCAAATGAGTTAATTTATATGTAACAAGTATGTTATAACATATTTACTTACAGCTTGGGTTAAACCCAAGTCATGACCAATTAGAGTATGGTCTAGCATAGGTTGAGAATTGATAAGATACACATTTAGATAGTGTTTAAAGAAGAATAAATTATCTCCTGGTATGGTGTTTTGTAATTGCGTTTTGACTTTACTAACAAATACCAGGACTGTGCGACGTTTGCTATCTCGGAAGAGCCCGGTGTTCGAATAACTGATGAGCTGAGTGTGAAGCTTGCATACTCATGTCCCTTCCAATTTGTGAGCTCATCTTTACTTCTGTTGAGTGTTGTTCAGGAGTTGGCTTGAGGTGCTGGGTTTCGTTGCAGTTCATATTATATGTCCGTCGTAGCACCCCCATGGAAATGGCTGATCATTGAAACCGAAGGGATGGTGGTGGTGAGGAGATTTTTGATAGTGTTTGCCAAACCAAGCCCAGTACATCCTATCCGTAAATTCTCTAATTCTCTTTGAGAAATCAGCTTGCTGGAATTCACAGTATACCTGGGAATACAGTAGGCCGCCCAGTTCCATCCGCAGAGGCTGGGTAATCCCCTGTGGGTACCCCAAATACATGCTATCCCATTTTGTCCTTTTGTCTTTCCTGCCTCATTCAGACCCATATAGCTTGACTAGGTCTTCCTCAAAACTAACAGCGTCGTAGTCTAAAACAGAGAAATTAATAATTTCACCTTTTCTGTAGCCAATCCATGTTGCATGCTCGAACTATGTGTACATGTTCGTGTTTGTGCTAATTAAAATGATCAATACTTACAGTTTTCTAAAAGCTTCCTAACGCTTCTCTTTGTCCAAATGTGAGTACGGTGACATTTCATGTCGTAGCAGCTGGCGCCGTTTTGGTGGCAGTTGTATAATTGTGCTATGCTAGCCCGAGGGCATTTCTGATTAAAACAGTTGACCCCATAGCCTTGACTGGGTATAAAAATAGGGTGATCGTAGTCTAAAACGGAGAAAGGGGGCTACATTTTCTGTAGCCAATTGTTCTAGGGATTGGGGCCTCAGGCTAGTTTTACTGCTTTGGTTAGGCTCAGTTACCGCAAGATTGTAACTAACGAAACGTTAAAAAACGAACATTGTCTTGTTGGGAGGGGAATGGAGGGGGGGTCATGGTGCAGGGGTACCCCAAAAATAAGTTCGATCGGTTAGGTTTTAGTTAAATGTAAGCGCTACTGAAATCAGATATAGATCGGAAGAGTTTATCCGTATCCCCCATCCATCCCGGTAATAATACTTAACCATGTGGCATGCTCGAACTATTTGTGCATCTTCGTGTTTATGCAAATGATCAATACGTACAGTTCTTCAATAAGCTGTTTCCACTCCATACATGTGCCCTAGGACATTTATTATCGTAACGGTTGGCACCGTTCTGTACTTGATAGCATATGTATTGAGACGTCTCGAGACATTACTCCCACTGGCTCAGTTACCGCACGATGATAACTAACAAAATTGTCACTGATTTTTCGGTTTCGTTAGTAGCACTTACCGATAGCCTTTTGGCTTTTGGAAGTGAGTGATTAGTATTCTTCTTTTTCAATATTTCAAAAGAAAGAAATCTTTCTTCCATATGTTCTCCCGTTGTTGACTCTTTATCAGAAACAATGGGATATGCTTGAGCTGGTGGCCTAATCTATCACTATCAGCTCTAAAATGTGTGCACCAAACTGCATGGAAATATCTTTACATAGCTGTCCAGCTCAGCAAGATAAATGTAGTTGTGGTGACCAATTTTCATCATCTTCCATTGGACAGTTCGTCAAAGTGGTGGTTATTCATTCTAAATAATATTTTTCTTGGTGTCTCCTTTCACACAGCTTAGGATTATCATCATAAAAAGCTCTGAATATTCCATCATTTTCAGGAGTCACGAGTTTAATCAACTTTGTCTTTCCGATTCCCTTTGGCGAAGAAACAGTATCGCACCCCGATGCGGCATTGATAGCTAGAATATTGGCCAGGATATAGGATGGGGTGCTGGAAATTACCTCATTAACATCTATCCAGGTATTTGATGATAGTCGGAACATTGTAGTTTTCTTCGTGTCTCGTTTTACAGGGATCCAGTGGAGTAAGAGGACCAGCAGATCTGTGTCATCCCCGATAAGGACCGTGTCCCCCATCTGGCCAACAGTAGCCATGACTATCTATCTCCAGATCTGCATCAGACTCACTAAAGATAGTTGCTCCTGGCAGTTGGTCCCAAAAACTCTATAAATCATCCTTATTTTTAACATTCCCCATAAATAGTGTCTTTTTGATCATCAACTTAGTACTGCCAGTCCGTGAGATCATTTTCTTATTTTATGGTGGTGATCACTGATCATGATTTACCCTGGAGGTGTGAATATCGGGAGAGTTGGGCTTTTCCCCTCACGGGTGTCACCGGAGAACCTTTCGTGGGTGGTGGGCCGTGGGTGGTTGGGGTGTCGGCCTTAAATGTGGCAAATGGTAGTTGATAGTAATGTGTATGAGTAAATTGATATACAATAGATAATTTTCAAGTCTAGTACTGGTTAAGATTCGTCATCCGGCCACGGGAATCCGGCGGGGTTGGTACCTGGGCCGGGTCTCTTATCGGATCCACCTAGACTGTGAAGAAGTTTGAACGCAAGCTCCTGGGACGTCATGTCTCGCTGATGTGCCAGGCCAGACGGGCGGGGAGAGTTGGAGCTGGAGGTAGGGCTGGGGGCGGGGGGGTTCCCATGGCATACTTTGGTATACTTTGGTATATTCCACAACCCAGTGGCCGTGGGACAGTGGGACAGTGGGAGAGAGAGAGAGAGGTAACCTCCAGTGGCCGTGGGACAGTGGGACAGTGGGAGAGAGAGAGAGAGGTAACCTCCAGTGGCCGTGGGACAGTGGGACAGTGGGAGAGAGAGAGAGAGGTAACCTCCAGTGGCCGTGGGACAGTGGGACAGTGGGAGAGAGAGAGAGAGGTAACCTCCAGTGGCCGTGGGACAGTGGGACAGTGGGAGAGAGAGAGAGAGGTAACCTCCAGTGGCCGTGGGACAGTGGGACAGTGGGAGAGAGAGAGAGAGGTAACCTCCAGTGGCCGTGGGACAGTGGGACAGTGGGAGAGAGAGAGAGAGGTAACCTCCAGTGGCCGTGGGACAGTGGGACAGTGGGAGAGAGAGAGAGAGGTAACCTCCAGTGGCCGTGGGACAGTGGGACAGTGGGAGAGAGAGAGAGAGGTAACCTCCAGTGGCCGTGGGACAGTGGGACAGTGGGAGAGAGAGAGAGAGGTAACCTCCAGTGGCCGTGGGACAGTGGGACAGTGGGAGAGAGAGAGAGAGGTAACCTCCAGTGGCCGTGGGACAGTGGGACAGTGGGAGAGAGAGAGAGAGGTAACCTCCAGTGGCCGTGGGACAGTGGGACAGTGGGAGAGAGAGAGAGAGGTAACCTCCAGTGGCCGTGGGACAGTGGGACAGTGGGAGAGAGAGAGAGAGGTAACCTCCAGTGGCCGTGGGACAGTGGGACAGTGGGAGAGAGAGAGAGAGGTAACCTCCAGTGGCCGTGGGACAGTGGGACAGTGGGAGAGAGAGAGAGAGGTAACCTCCAGTGGCCGTGGGACAGTGGGACAGTGGGAGAGAGAGAGAGAGGTAACCTCCAGTGGCCGTGGGACAGTGGGACAGTGGGAGAGAGAGAGAGAGGTAACCTCCAGTGGCCGTGGGACAGTGGGACAGTGGGAGAGAGAGAGAGAGGTAACCTCCAGTGGCCGTGGGACAGTGGGACAGTGGGAGAGAGAGAGAGAGGTAACCTCCAGTGGCCGTGGGACAGTGGGACAGTGGGAGAGAGAGAGAGAGGTAACCTCCAGTGGCCGTGGGACAGTGGGACAGTGGGAGAGAGAGAGAGAGGTAACCTCCAGTGGCCGTGGGACAGTGGGACAGTGGGAGAGAGAGAGAGAGGTAACCTCCAGTGGCCGTGGGACAGTGGGACAGTGGGAGAGAGAGAGAGAGGTAACCTCCAGTGGCCGTGGGACAGTGGGACAGTGGGAGAGAGAGAGAGAGGTAACCTCCAGTGGCCGTGGGACAGTGGGACAGTGGGAGAGAGAGAGAGAGGTAACCTCCAGTGGCCGTGGGACAGTGGGACAGTGGGAGAGAGAGAGAGAGGTAACCTCCAGTGGCCGTGGGACAGTGGGACAGTGGGAGAGAGAGAGAGAGGTAACCTCCAGTGGCCGTGGGACAGTGGGACAGTGGGAGAGAGAGAGAGAGGTAACCTCCAGTGGCCGTGGGACAGTGGGACAGTGGGAGAGAGAGAGAGAGGTAACCTCCAGTGGCCGTGGGACAGTGGGACAGTGGGAGAGAGAGAGAGAGGTAACCTCCAGTGGCCGTGGGACAGTGGGACAGTGGGAGAGAGAGAGAGAGGTAACCTCCAGTGGCCGTGGGACAGTGGGACAGTGGGAGAGAGAGAGAGAGGTAACCTCCAGTGGCCGTGGGACAGTGGGACAGTGGGAGAGAGAGAGAGAGGTAACCTCCAGTGGCCGTGGGACAGTGGGACAGTGGGAGAGAGAGAGAGAGGTAACCTCCAGTGGCCGTGGGACAGTGGGACAGTGGGAGAGAGAGAGAGAGGTAACCTCCAGTGGCCGTGGGACAGTGGGACAGTGGGAGAGAGAGAGAGAGGTAACCTCCAGTGGCCGTGGGACAGTGGGACAGTGGGAGAGAGAGAGAGAGGTAACCTCCAGTGGCCGTGGGACAGTGGGAGAGAGAGGTAACCTCCAGTTGTAGAGGTGGGGTGCTGTCACGGCGTGTGGGAATGGAAGGTCCTGTTCGGGACATCTCGGTGATAGTTGATGTTGAGCCTGGTGGCAAACAATATATAATAATAAATAATATAAGAAGTAATACAAACGAATATATAATAAGATAATTTCGCAATTAAGATTAAAATTAACTTAACATTCTATCACCAAAACATGCATGTCATTTATTAACACTTCTAAGTACAGTACACACACTTTGTCCTTATTCTAGAACAACGTAACAAATCAAATAAACGGTTTTATAACATGTTACCAGAAGATTAAAAGATGCAAAAGGATTATAGAAGATGCTAATTGATACCAACTAAAGAGGTAGAAAATAGTAGAAAAACTGGATTAAGATGTAAAAGTTATGCTAAAAAATTAAAAAGATGTTCACTGTTCCTAAAATGATCATTCAAGAAAAATAATTTGTTGAATTACAACTACCTCAGTAACAGTATAGTAACAAAATCGAACAAAAATGATTAAAAAAGATGTTAACCCTGTTAAGAAAGTCAAGCTATGACACCCAGAACTACACTGAATTTGTATGTTATAATAATTCCATCAAATATTCACTTTACACACAAAAAACCCTGCCACTTAAGTCCATCAAATGTGATAGTGGACCATTATCTAAAAACAAGAATATATATTTCAAGTAAATGCAACTTGTTGCTTGTATGATTTATTAGAGCAATTGCAGATGCAGAAGAATATGTGCCCGTGGGTGTTCATGTGCGTGTTCATGTGCCTTTGTAGAATCTGTTTTAGAGTGAAGGTTTTTTCGCAAATGAGGCACTTAAACGTTTTCTCCTGGTGGAGCTTCAGGTGCTTCTGCAGTGATTGTGCATGGTCGAATGATGCAGGTGCACATGTGTGCTTTAGGAGCGTTATCTTCTTTGCAGTCTACATTTCGGCACATAGGTCACCGCTCCACGAGGTGTGTCTTCTCATGCCTCTTGAGCCGTGATTTTTCACCCGTGCTGTATGAACAAACAGTGCACCTAAAGAGTTCCCTATTTAGGTGCACTGTTTCTAAATGTCTGACCACAATAGACCGGAACTTCCCCTCAAATTGGCAAATTGGGCACTTAAAGCCGCCCTCCGTTTTGATCACTTGAGCCTCTCGTTGCCGATTGTCGTCTGTGGAATAATGAGTGGACTTATGATCTTTTATATATTATATGCATTTTACTATTTACAAGCTTGGGTGATAGGAGATGAGGAGCTCCATCCCCTCCCCTCCCCTATTCCTCCCCCTATTCCACCTCACCTTTGCGGATTCTCATCATTACATTCTCCTTCTCCTGAAACCTGGCACAATTTACAAACCGGAGCACGATCGACAGATTGGGCAGTTTGTAGTCGCCTTCCATTTTAATCATGTGTTCCTCTTCACTCTTGTTGCCGATTGTCTTCTGCGGAATAGTGAGTGGTCTTGTGATCTTTTACTAATGGTGGTACTCATCATGTTTTTTCTGGAATAAATTTAATTGTGGGGTTCAGCGAGTTGTTGGGGGAAAGCATAGGCAACTCGCTGAACCCCACCCTAAGAAAGTCCTGCACCCCCATGTGCTGCTCCTTTAATGCCTTTGCCCGCTCGACATACTACCTGTTGGCCCTCCAGGGATTGTAGTGGGGGCCAGTTTCTTCTGTGGTGCCACTGCACCACAATTCTCTCCTATATATCTCAGACATCTCATTAATCGTATTTAGAACTTCTAAAATTTAAGACCACTTGGATCATATATAGCTATCGCAGATAACAATTATTATTAACTAAATATTCATAAGAAACAGTCATTTTCACATGCATTGTAACATGTTGTGTTGGTGATGTTTTACAACCTTCCGACTGTCCCTCTCTATCATAGTTTCAGAACAGTTTTCTAATGAGATATAATACGAGCTGTTAGACATATTGTAGTATTTATAAGTTTTATTATTATGTATTAGTTAACGGTTATCTGACAGAAACAATATGTCCAGTAGTTTATGTGTGGGTTTACTAGTTAATTGTGGTCGCATCAGGCGGCTGGCGGAAGCTGTATCAGGCTGTAAGCTGTGTCGGAGGTATTTGATAAGTCTCCGGCTATCCCTGTCTATGTCGCTTTCTGGACACTTTCCTAGTGGTGGTGTTGGTGGTGGTAGCCATACTAATTACTAAAGGTGGGTTCATGTATCAAGGGTGACATGGTATGGTTATCTATCTAAATATAATGTACTGTTGTATGTTACAAAAACCACCATCACCAAACTCCATTACATTCAAATACTTTAAGGCCCGAAAGTCCCTCTCAATCTTCATCTTGGCGATGTTTCCTGCTGATGGTCCTCTGCCTTTGAAAAAAAAGCAGTTATCACAATATGCCCCGCCAAGCCCACTGATAGCATCCGCCGCTTTTCTGTCCAACTGCGACAAGTGGGAGACGACCTTGCATTTCAATATCCCATATGTAATCCCTGGTCCGTCTTGGATGGTTTTCAAGCCCTCGGTGGCGGATGTGACACTTCCTTTCAGGTTAGCGTTTCCTTCGCTACATGGAGGAATAGCGGTCTCTGACACCTTGAACTACATGGTTCTGGTTCTCTCTGCAGTCCAGGGTCTCCTCAGCTGAGGTTATGTGGGTGATGATGTTGGCTGACGGTGCATTACCCTTCTGGTTGAAGATATTGTGTCCGCTGGAACCGTCGAATCCTAACTTGAAATGAACAACCACTCCACTGAGTCTAATTGGGTGGTTATATTATGTAGCTCGTAATAGCTTTAGAAAGATCAAACGCCACCCCAACGTTATGTGAGTGGTTGAATCTTGGGTGTTCTATTTTTCTGAAATGAGGTTTCTGATTTCCTATGACTTCCTTTGAATGTTCAGCCAGAGTCATATTATATTTCATCCAAGCTCAAGATCTTGGAAAATCAATGGTCCAAGTTCCAACCCCCCTTCTAACCTCGCCAGGCACTGTTACCATAGAGGAGAGCATCCTCGACAAACAATTTTTTTTATAAAGTCAAAGAAAGTATAAAATTCCTGTGAGAATTCGGTTGTTTTGTTCAACGTCGATTCTCCAACTGCCTACTTTCTCTCACATGTTTGTTGTGTAATCTTGCTCTCCCTTCCTTTCTGTGCCATCTTACTCTTACCGCTTTTAGCAGCCATTTCCTAGAGGTGATTAATTTTATGTTCAGTATTCATATTATGAAACAATTATCAATTACTAGTAAAATGTTTGTACTTAGTAGTTCAGGGCTACCTTCCGGGCGATTTTCACTGTAGATCGCCCTCAACCGCTTTTCCACCCTCGCAGCACACTCTTTCATCGATCGCTTGACCTTATTTGCGGGAAGTATGGGGTTGTTACTTATTTTCCAACCCTCCTTTATATTTCACATTCGCTGCGGAGATAAAATGAACACTACCCGAATTTCTAAACAATCCTCTTACCGGTTTAGTTCCATCTAGATGTCTGTGAGGTGTTCTGTGTCATGCAGTTCTGTGTCATGCAGTTCCGTTCTCAGCATACACATACTGTTTCTGCGTCAGTTCTGCAGGACATCTTGAGAGCTCTCACCAGTCTCTGCAGTCTGCAGGGGTAGTAGATCCTACTCAATCCTCCAATGTTTCCAAGGTTGTACAGTATTACTCTTGTTCCTCTTGATGAACAGTCTCCTTTGAATCAGCCTGTCCCCATATTTGCCCTTGTCGGCACGAAGGAGCATATGCAGTTTTTCCACTTGGGAGCCAGTCGTCTCGCACACTGCCTCACTCGTACCGCACGATAGGATGGTGAGCATGAGATCCTTGATCGCTAACGACATGGACGGACACGGAGGTGCAGTGCTGTTCCGGCGGCGAACTTGCATGTTCCAAAGGACGTGACCCCTTTGCGAAGTTTCTATTATTTACTTAATGAGCTCTGAATCGGAACAGATCCGCTAACCAGTGGGACGGGACTTCTTGCTCTTCACAGAAACTAATGAACCAATCGTACAGGGCTTTACACCTCCATTGCCCTCTCCACTATCAGTTCTACCAAGTGTGCACCATTTCATAGCTAAATGTACCCACTCTTATCTCCTCGTGCTCCAACCCCGGCCTCCCCAGCATCTCCGCCTCGAGATGTTCCATCACATGGCAATTCACATTATATTGCCCGTCATTGACTGCCACTTTCACGTCAGACGTGACAGTTGTCGTGTTGTCCATCGTACATTGCAGCCCCTTTCATATATTTATTGTCCAAGGGTTTTACTTATTTGTAATCACGTAGGTCTCATAATTCTTGTTAAATTTACATTCAAATTGATCTTCTTTCTTTACAAATAATTTTTTATCAGGAAAACATTTAGAACGGATATATACCGCCTGGGCCAAAAAAAACGTGGGGTACGCCGAGCCTTATATCTATGGGGTTGTTATTACTTATTTTCCAACCCTCCTTTATATTTCACATTCGCTGCGGAGATAAAATGAACACTACCCGAATTTCTAAACAATCCTCTTACCGGTTTAGTTCCATCTAGATGTCTGTGAGGTGTTCTGTGTCATGCAGTTCTGTGTCATGCAGTTCCGTTCTCAGCATACACATACTGTTTCTGTGTCAGTTATGCAGGACATCTTGAGAACTCTCACCAGTCTCTGCAGTCTGCAGGGGTGGTAGATCCTACTCAATCCTCCAATGTTTCCAAGGTTGTACAGTATTACTCTTGTTCCTCTTGATGAACAGTCTCCTTTGAATAAACAATATGTTTCCATATTTGCCCTTGTCGGGACCCCATGTGTAGTTTGTTCCACTTGGGAGCCTATTGTCTCACAACCTGCCTCACTGGTTCCACACGAGAGGATCGTCAGCAACATATCCTTGATCGCTAACGACATGGACGGACACGGAGGTGCAGTGCTGTTCCGGCGGCGAACTTGCATGTTCCAAAGGATGTAACCCCTTTGCCAAGTCTCTATTATTTACAGAATGAGCTCTGAATCGGCATAGATCAGCTAACCAATTCGGCTGGAATTCTTCCTTTTCGCAGAAACTAATGAACTGATCGTACAGGGCTTTACACCTTCTGTACTTTGGGGAACATCTTTTTCACCCTCTTCAGAATGGCCTGGGCCACGTCCGGAGACGTATTCGTAAAAAAGCGGCGCCCTAACCCATCTCCCCGATCCTGAAGAATAAGGAGTTGTTTGACAGCCAGCGAAGCACTACTCCTGAATCTACATCTGCTGACTCCAGCTCCCCTAGTCCTATTGCTAACAATGATACAAATTCATTTAGTATTGGCTTTGTACAAGTCAACTTTAAACTGGTTTAAACGTTCTTCTAGGGCAAGCCTTCTATGGTATCTTCCACATTTCTAGTTGGAATCGAACATGTGTATTGTTTTGGCATAATCAAAATATATTATCTAAACAGAGGTTTTGGGTTAGTAACGTAAGGTGTGATCCCTGGCCATAGTCAACCAGCAGCTCCGCCCCAGTAGGAATGTCCACAGCCGTGTAGTACTGTATCTTATGGAAAGTATTTTATGCTTTTTTGGCCTTATCATACTGCCTGCAAGTCAGCCTCTTCCCCTTGTAGTTTCCTATACATAACCTAGGTTGTTATGTATGCGACCACGATGAGATATGTTTGATTTTGGAAATAGAAAAGTAAGTTGCACATGTGAAGTAAAACAGTTGCTACAAACGTGTTACATAATTGTTAAACAAAATCTAAAAAAGTTCATAGTTAATCTGTAATAGTTTCTATACCAGAAAGTAGACCTTTCTTCTTCCTGATCGGTTTGGACAATCTCACACATTTTCCTTTGCTGGCATTGATATAGTTCACTGAGGGCAAAATTGTTGATCTTCTCTGTGCCAGTTTCTTTGCACCCTATTCTTGAGATAACCTGACCATTCAAGCACCTCTCATAGAATTGATGACAGAGACACTCGAAGTCCTGCATGTCGGGTACATTGAACTTCAAGAACATCTCTCTCTCTGGAGGCGCTCGTCGGTCTATGCTGCCCCCGTGAATCTCCTCTGTCCCTCCTCCATGATACTCCATGATATAGTTTCACATACTGCCTCCGAGGCCGCCAATCCAAGGAGGCAGGCGAAGAACCTCTTTGCCGGGTCGTCCAGGGTAGCTGCCTTGACTCTGTTCCTGAGCTTCCCATCGATGGGAAGCTCAGGAACAGGCCATCGACCCTTGCTAGCTCCAGTATCGCTACGTTCAGCTCTGTCTGGGTGATGGGGGACAGTTCCGAGTTCCGACAGGATCTTCAAGTCAAAACCGGTCCGCAACAACAACACCAGGGAATGAAATACAAAATAAAACTTACTTTAGTTTTTAATACAACAACAGTTACTAAAACTTACACCTTACGTACGTGTTAGTAACCAAATTGTGGTATCAGGGCTATGCTCTTTACATGCCTGCAGATGGAAGGGCCCAAGGATGTAGCCTATGATTGCCGATACCCGGTTCCCATCAGCAAACCGTTTCAGCTTTACTAAGGATTTGCTGCAACAAATTTTACCCATGCAATAGTTTTCTGAGAAAACATATATTTTTCCCCTTAATCCGATCTGCCCTCCCCTTCACTTGGTTTTACAGACCACCACTGTTCAAGAAGAGACGCTCAGCTTGGGCACGGTTCGATATGCCTAGAGATGTGGTTATAATTCCCGATACCCGTTTGCCATAAGCAAAACGTTTCAGCTTTACAACATTTCCTTTACCAGCGCAGTGATTATAGCTACCCTGTACAAGTTACAATATCAAAATATATGTTACAAAAACATTGTCTCCTTTAGTATTTCCAACCAAGACCTTTAGTTGGTCACCATCTTTTAGAGTATAAAGTAAGAATAACTAATTGACTGGGTCGATACTACCTTTGAGGATTGAACCATCCCACCGCCGGCGCCTAATCCACGGAGTAGCGACAGGATTTCATCCTGTTTCTTGTCCATTATCTTCAGCTTCCCATCTTCATTATTATATATTGCGAATATTTTTACAGTGTTATATAGAACGAGTGTGAAACAATACTCGGATATCTCTTAAAGTGGTATCCGATGCGATTTACAGCGTCCTCTTGAGTCAAACACATTGTGCGGAGGGCTTCTTTGACCGCCACATGAGTCTATTTCTCTCTTCCCGTGACCAGCAACTCCGTACATCCGTATGATGTCTTTTCAACTTGTCTTCGCCCATCTCATGAGCCAATTAAGCGCACGTTACACACGTCTTATTCCAGAACTGGAGAGGATAAATCCACGTTGTTTCATTACTTAACGCGACGTCAGCACATTGATAAAATACCTTCTCACGACCTAAATGGCACTCACCCACTGTGCCACTGAGCTTTGTCACTGCTTTCCTGTTGTTTTTCATCACGATAATAATGTCACAGGTCATCACTGGTAATCACATTTGCTGGAGTTTGAGGAGACTCTGCTTTTTCAGATGGCAGGTTATCGGCAGTGTCATAGCTTTTTACACGTCGTATATACTGTACATCTTTCCGTAGTACATTTCCGCCATTCCATGTCGAATGTACTGTACCAGATTCTCACTAGATTTAATCATTACATACAAGTTCCCCGTTTTAATTAGAGCACGGGTTGTTACGGTGTTTTTAGGATTCCGTAGTTGCATTTTCCATTTCGTTTTGGTGGCACCACTTCAATAGGTTTTAGCAGATATTCCGGGTTGCTGTTTCAGCAGTCATGCTCTGACTGTGTTTATTCCTTATTTTGTTATCCATTATATTACCAACTTACCGTGAAACTTGGACTGAGTAGTCTGAATAAAAAAGTGGGGCGAAGATATATATATGTGACTCCCGGAGTGTTGGTGGGAGGTCCATAACCGAAACCATTAATAGATGCAAAGACGCGTTTGATGACTTCGATAATGACACACCGTCTATGTTAATGGTGATGGTGAGGGTTGTCCTTCAATGGCAAGACTGTTGTTGAGTGTCTGCCATCTTTGGCCATGGAAAATGTCCCCCATCATATCTTCCTCCTTTATTTTAGCTAATATGGTATCCCCAGTTGCCAAGTGAGGTATATTGGAATATCCTGCCCTTCATGTCCATTGCCGATTGTTGCCGCTCACAAAATGAATTAGAACAATATTCGCCCACGTTTTCAGCCTCATACACCTCCAAGCAGTGGTTGCAGTAGACCAATTTCTGTGGAATTTCCACCTTAATCAATTTTAAAACTATCTACATACATATATATGATTTCCACTGTCAATTCGGTTCAGGACAAGTGGAATTGAAATTTCCTCTTATTTCTTTTAAATATTTCGAGTGATGAAATGTTTTCGTCCTCCACTTTTCTTGGTGATCGTTATAATAGTTCCTCCCCTATCTTTGGCCACGTTTTTTATCTGATCCTGTCATTGTGCTGTTCGAAGTTGCTTTTTATTTTGAATATATTTTAAATATAAATCTTTAGAAAGGTTATGGGTTAATTCAGTAAAACTGAAAAATCTTCTGTGGTTCTTGTATCATAGGAAGCCACTCCAGGTCATATATGTGGGAGTGGGCACCCTTAGGGGTGGTGGTGGCCGGTGGGTTCAAGAAAAGCGGCCGCTTGTGGAGGAGAAGGTGGGGGTCCAGTATTCCTCGGTCTCGGCAATACCGTGCGGCTGTTTAACAAGTCCTGTTTCGTCCTCCAATCTCTTGGCGGTGCATCATGGTTCAACCATGATGGTTGATACGCTGGTCTCGAGTCGTTCAAGACTTTAGATATTACTACTTACTCTATTAATAATTTATCGTGAAACTTTGGCTGATTAGTCTGAATAAAAAAGCGGTGAGATTCCCGGAGTGCTGGCGGAGGTCCAAGACTAACACCATCAATGGATTGAGCGACACGTCGATGGCGATGGTGGGAATCGACTGTCCTTCAATTGCAAGACTGTTGTTTATTGCCTGCCATCTTTGACCCTGGAAAATGTCCCCCATAATGTCCTCCTCCAGCGACAGAAGAAATGAGAACAATCATTGCCTGAATTTAGTCAACATAGTATTTACCACATGTCCATGCCTCTGAGGAACTGCAATTTATGATTGTGCTCAGGGAGTTGTTACGGTCACAATTTCGGGATCTTTTGAGTTTCTCAGAAGATCTAGAAGATCTAGCCATGTTTTTTATCTGGTCCTGTCATTTTTCGACGTTGTTTTTATTTTGAAATAATTGCATCTTTTAAATATATAATCAAAAGGTTGAGAGTTAATTATTATTTACTGGTAGCCACTCCAGGGCATATTGCACACATATGTGGACGTGGGTACCCTCGGTGGTGGTATTTATGGTGGTGGGCGCGGTAATGCCACAGCCCGTGCGTCATAGACCTGCACGGCCAGTTCCGGGAGGGCGGGCGCTTGCGGAGGAGGTGGGAGTCCAGTATTCCTCGATCTCGGCAATACCGTGCGGCTGAAACAAATTAAATGTGTTAAGACTAGTAAAATAGTATTACATACAATTATAATGGACATTGACACCAATCTATCATTCAAATGTTATCAATTTATGAGGCAATTGTAATCTAGAATATTGATAACTTGATATGTCCAGGTTTGTGACATCGACAGCAGCGCGGCTTCCCATTGGGCTTTTTGGGCCCATTCCCCTACCTCCCCGACTGTCCTGTTTAGAAGGTCATGTTTCGTCTTTCAATCACTTTTCTTTTAGAGAAATAGTTATCATACTTACAATACACTAATCAAGAGTTTACAACCAGCTTGGCGTGTATTTTCTAAACTTTTTGTTGCCGCAGAACATAATATGTTCTGCGGCAACAAAAAGTTTAGAAAATACTATATACTAGGGTGATTCATAATGATTGATCGTTGGCTATTTCACTAAGAAGAACTAGTCAGAATGAGATGCGGCATGTTTTATTGGATCGGGGAGACAAAATATAGTACATTAGCGTATTGATTATCTGATTATACGGTTAATATCGATTTTTGTGCCATCTTTGGTAAATTAGGTCGGGTAAGCGTCTCATTTTCCGTTTTTAGGCTGCTAGGGTCAGAGAATCGTTTGAAAATGTCTGAAACCTTCACTAATCGGTAGTGTAAATGCCATATAATCACAAAACATGCCTTTTGTCGCCAACTGGAAGCTAAATTTTTCGTAGGATGCCAAAAAACTCCTAAAAATGAGAAAATTTTGATCTGAAAATCAGTCATTTTGGAGATCCCGTTCAAAAACCGGTAGCATATAAAGATAAAGAATGATAACATGATTATTCTTGTTCATACACTTTAGTAATGGTCCAATCTAAGTTTTCCAGTGCTCCAAATCATAATTCATGAAAATTTGTTCTGGCAAGGGCTGTCAGAAGTCAAATAACCAAAAAATAACGCCAATTAGTAAAACCCTTGCCAGCGCCTAGTCTTAAACTGTTATTGTTCTGTTTTGGGCTCATTTTAAAGCTAAGACTATAGTCTATGATATTGGTGCGGTCCAATATAAGTAAACATTAAAATTTTAACGTCAGCACGTGAAATGTGGCACTCTATTTTCTGAAGTGAGACCGAACCTTCGACAACACTTGCTATTTCTGGCGTCAAGGTGGCAATATATCTTCAACTGGAATATAAAAGTT
Organism: Pleurobrachia bachei; assembly: GCA_000695325.1. Lineage (NCBI taxonomy): Eukaryota > Metazoa > Ctenophora > Tentaculata > Cydippida > Pleurobrachiidae > Pleurobrachia > Pleurobrachia bachei. Next base: position 2,167 of record AVPN01001733.1, on the reverse strand, counting down.
GTTTTCCAATAGCAAAATGTCCATACTAAACGGTAGAACACATTTCATTTGGTTCTGACTTGAAATCTGGGAGATAATAGCCAACGATCAATCATTATGAATCACCCTAATATATATATTATACGGTAAGTGTATCTCGCATCATTGGATAGCTTTTGGATAGCTGCTTCATCCAGCTCGTCAAGAAAAGGATGTTTGTTGAACACAACAAGCTCACTTCCCGTTTTCATCTCCTCCAGCATCGCCAGCTTTAAATCTCCCTCTTCTCCAACCCGCCGTCCGACTGCCTTTCTCTTAATATTGTATGCCGTTTGCCCCTCCGGTTCCATAGTGACCAATGTGTGTGTGTGTGGGTAGGCGGTAGCAACTAAAGACTCGACTTTAGACATCTTTTAAATTTAAGACTAGTTTTCAATTACCTTGAATTCGGGGAATACGATTTGTGTCGGGGGCAATTATATGCCGGGGGAGGGCCGTACTGGTACTGTTGAGCGGGAGGGTATTGGTACAAGTAGCTACTTGCGGGATCGAGAGGAGGGCGCTGTTATAATGGACTTGGAAGAGAGAGAGAGAGAGATATATATAGAGAGAAACTAACCAATTCGCTTCGGCCGTTTCTTAGTTACTGCAGCTGCCGGGGGCGGTATTTGTTTTTGGGGAGGGAGAAACTGCTGAGGGTATCCGTACATCGCATGAGCATATCCGCTCATGACAGGATCGAGAGGAGCTGGAGGGCGCTGGTATACTGGACCTGTATTCCCTACCAGAATCCCCTCCTGTCGTCGCATCATCGTAGATACGCTCGTTTCCAGGCTGTCGATCCTCTCATTGACTTTCGCCAAACCTTTCACGAATTCTTGTAGAACATCCATAATGGCCCGGTGGCCTCCCCTGTTTAACCTCATTAAATCCTGTTCGTGGACGTGGATGGATTCCTGGTCAGGCTCCTCTTTTGAGTTGTCCTTATGCACACTTCCATTGGAGACCGGGCAACAAATCTGTGGTGTCGGTAGTGGCTTGAGAACTGACAGTACCAACCTGTAGGAAGATATGTATTGAAATTTCCAAGCACTAATTGCATTAGACCAATCTTTGTGGAATTTCCACCTTGACGTTTGCTGAACGTATAATCTTTTACCCCACAATAATACAATCTTCCAGAGGCTTTGCCTTCACAGGTCTTCTCCATGAATACAGTCTTGGCTAAAATAGAGGATGTCTTGTTATCTTGGTTATTCGATAAATTATCCCTGTAGAATGTATATGAGTATTATTATGTGTTATTATTATAATATGAAAGCTTTATGACTTATGTTTTGACTTCGAAAGAACAAAGGCATCGAACTCTGGTTCGCCTTTGTTTCTCGATAATGCTGATAAGAGGCAGTAACTTCGTTAGGCAGCTTATTCAATAATCCTTTACCTTTGTTCTTCTGGAACTCGTTGGCTATCTCAATCCCGTCAGCTGTATTATAACCAGCGTTGACCGTTCAATTGGCCATATGCTACAGGCCCTTTTATAAAGGGCCTGGAGGGAATACCGCGCTGGAAAATGCGTCGTACTTGATCGTATGGGTACACACCATGTACTTTGTTTTGTCGGTTGAAAGTTCTAACCCCATCTCGTTGCACCAATTGGTTACCTGATCCACTACCCAGTTATAGTTCAGGTGGGACGTAGTTAATTTACAGAATGGGTAGAATTGGGGGAAGATCATTCAGGGTTTATAAATCAGCAGATTGTGTAGTTAACTAAAAGTGTCCGTCCGTCCATCCGTAACGGGCAACGGCGCCGCGCACATAACAACGGAGTCAGTCGTCCGCAAAGTTATCTCACTACGGATTGTGGTGGCGCGCGCTCAAAGTTTGCTGCGCGCGCACACTGACAACGCAGAACACTATTTTCACACCTCGCGCGTTACAGCATAGCGGCGCTATCAGCGCTGAATTAGAAATAACTTCTTAGTTGATCTGATTGAAGCTAAAAGGCGTTGAAAGCTCAGATGGTTAGTATGGTGACTGATGGAAAGTGAGAAGTTCCCTTGCATAGCTTAGTCTCACATAACATTGTAATTCGGCGTTGGCGACGACGATCAGATCACCTTGCACGGTGTCAATGTCATCTAGTTCGGACGGCGCTTAACAGATCTCATCGCATATATCAGTG
>AVPN01001729.1:4564-18475 GCA_000695325.1 Pleurobrachia bachei | reverse complement strand
GGGGGGGGGGAATGGCAACCTTTGCGCTTGCCAGCGCAGTGACTCTGATAATTTACAACATTTGCAGATTATTCGGAACATCCCAGACAGTCCAGCGCCATACGAAACTCTAGCTGTCATATACGAGGAACAAAGCGATCTTTACAAATCACTACAATATGGGCTAATATCTGCACATTTGTGGCCAAAAGACCCTCAGAAATGGTATGCGGTATTAAGGCATATTGAGATTACATCTTGAGCTAGCCCTGTACTGCATGACTCGATTGCACATTGTCTCAATATTGTCGTCCAATCGGCAATCCGTATCCATTGATCCTCGATTGACTCCTCCTCCCCCATCCATATACTCCGTAATAAGGACTCCCCATTCCTACATACACTCCCTTATGTATATAAGGACTCCCCATTTCTATTTTCTACTGGTACTCCCCCAAATCACCCCACACATTCCTATCTAGGTACTCCCTGGCAATGAAAAGCCAGGAACTAAAAGACGACGAGAACTACAAGTTGTGTATTAGCAAGGCACTCCGGTTCTCCCATCTCACCAATGACAGGGGCTTTATAGAGGAGATTATGGGACACTTTTCACGGGCTAACGATGCCCAGATGAGCGAGGAAATGACTGGGAAAATTGCTTCTGGGTTAGTGCTCAGTGATAGAATTGGATTGTTTTTTTGGGATAATTGGAGGTTTTGAATTACATTTTGGTAAATTCAGGGCAACTAGAAATTGGTCCGTAGTATCAACCAGAAATATTAATCATGTATCTCTCCCACAGATATCGGAAGCTGATAAAGATAGCAGGAGAAGGAGAGGGCCCCGAGATGAGTGAAATGGTGGAAAAGTTTGAACTCAGGTCAGATCGCCCATTATAATTATATGTCACTAAATGTAATCATTATACAGTCGGGGGTGGGGGATTAAGTCACTGAATCTAGAGTTCGTGTACTAACAAAAAAACAAACATACTTATATCATAACCTCATTTGTGTAGCTGTGAGCCGGGAGGTAGGAACGAGATTCAGTGGGCGTTAACCTATATCAGCCTGATATCGAAATTCCCTGAAGTAACATCTGAGGAGAAGATCCTCAAGTGCTGTAAGGTAAGGAAATACTGGTCCCTGATTGGCTGATAACCAGTAACGTGACCTAAACAACGAGTTTTGATTGGTTGTTTACTTGTGTCGGTCGGTTCCTGGTTGATAGATTTATTAGTTACGTGTCGTTGCATGGTAGATATTCTGTGGGGATCTGGGGTAGCTGATGCGTGTACTTCAATCGGACTTGATCATTGAGACTGAGATTGAGAGAGGGAGAAAAAGTGGAAACTAAAAGGGGACCACTCCCTGAGCAAAAGTACTTGATCATGTGTGGTGCCGTGAGCTGGACAAATGACGCCCAGCACCAGCTCTCTCCACCTTAGTCATTTTCCACATAGTTTAAGAGAGAATGAAAGCTGTGTGGAAACTATAAGAAGTATCTCCCCACGCCCCACCTATACTATTAGTGCGGTGGCTACTACTCCCCTCACGCAAGCCAGCTCTATCTCATTGTGGTGGATCTGCTGCACATCCCTCCATGTGGCTCACTCAACTACTTGTACAACCCAAGCTTTACTACTTCCCCTCTCCTCGTGATATGTCTCTGATTCTAATCTCCCTCCTACTCCTGGCTGGCGTGTCCCAAGCAGCCCATTACGCCACCCCCGCTAAAGTGACCCTAACCCGTGGAGACCACACTTACCTCAGCTGTGAAGATGGGTGCACCGTGGATGTCACCCTGTGCTACTATGGGAAGCGTTCTGATGGGTGTATCAGTGTAGCTGCACTGAGTGTCGTGAAGGGGTTGGTGGGAGAGGGTGTGGATCATGTGGAGTTGTCTGGTACTGATGAGGTCTTTGTTGGGACTTGCCGTGGGGTGGATAGTAGTGACCTGTTCGTGGAGTACCGGTGCAAGTGTTAGAACGTGGTGTCAGCAGTTTGGTGACAGTGTGGTGTCAGATCACCCAACTGTCTACTGGTGTCAGATAGTGGTGTCAGGGCGCATTGGACTGGCCTTATTCGCAAGAATTGTGGTCAGAGCATTCGCCTGACAGAACGTTAGTGCAGTGTCCTACTATTTGCAATGTATTGATCGACATTCGACACTCTGTAACCGGACTTCAAGTTCACAAAGATTTACAACAACAGTGCCAAGAAGATTAAGTGGTAGAGGAGAGAGACTTTGTAGATGCCGTATATTGTTGTCAGTGGAAAATGTTACTTTATTAGTTTACTATTCAAGACGAGCACTTAAAAAATCGTTTATTATTCTGTGTTACTAAAAATAGTCATGATATCTATCTACCACAATTTACCCTTTCCTGCATATTTCAGCTGTTCGTCAAAGGCAAGAAGTACTTTCGTATACCTCTGATCTTGCAAAAAGCGGGGCTAATCGCTCGGAAATCATCGGATGGAAATATTGGTGAAGGAGGAGCAGTTGGTAGCGGTGAAGATATTGACATAGCGGCAATGGGTGAGACACAATTGTTTTGTTCAAATGATACACAATGAGTGAGACACCAGCTGCATTCCCCCAAGACCCAAAGTACCTAAGTTGCGATTGAGTTTTGAAGATACGATTTTTAACTCATTCAAATATTTTCAGAGGTTGTCAGGAGAGTAGAAGATGGCGATACGACTGCTGTTTGCCCTACCTCGATACCTTCCTCCACAAACACGACATGGCAAGCGTGCGAGGGACTGACTCCAGTAATCCGGTGCTACCTAGTTACCGCTCTCGTTTGCATGAAACACGACTCAAGTAAGATGGTAATTTGCTTTATTTTCCCATGAAGTGACTGGGAAGGTATATTATTTTAGATTTTATAGTTTCTTGCAAAACTACTAGTTCTCTTTTGCAAGAAACTAACTAACTAGAAATACTCTCTTGTCACAGATAACACAGAGGAGTTAGCAGCAGTTCTCACCCCCAACAACAAGATATCACTAGGGGATCAGGTGCTGGACCAGGGTGTTGTTACTGACCAGGTACCTGATACTGACATGTTACACCTTGCTGATGCTTACTACGAGGATGGCAACTTTCCAAAAGGTAATTAGTGAAAGCCGGGACTTTTTATTTTGGGGGAGGGGGACTTATCCCAGCCCAGGGGTTAGTTAGGTAATTAGCATACTGGTACTGGCGGGGAAATCGCAGCATTCTATTCATCACGCTACTCAAACTAGTAATAGAGAGGGGTTTTCCTTTTTCTTTACCGGTACCCCACCTCTCTCTTCCCCTCAGCCAAGACTCTCTACGAATCGTTATCCCAGAAAGAGTCCTGCTCCGATGACCCCTATACCTGGTTGCTGTTAGGACACTGCCACGATGAGATGGGGCAATGGAAGGACGCTGTAAGGTATAGCTTTCATTGTATATCACAACTACTGAATTCCTTCACTCAGTTCTATTTGAACTAGAGAACGATCGAATCTGAACCTCTAAAACATCTCGGCGTTTTCTCTCTCTCTAGTAAGTGTAATAATCTCTCTTCTAAGGTGTTACGAGACAGTTCTAAGGAAGGACTCCACCAATGCTACTGCTAAACTGCGCCTCTTTGCCCTACAACAAGTTCACATGGCGAGTGATCCGGAGGTGTTCACTATGAATATCCATGCTGGCCTCTCTGGAGTCAAGGTGAGATTGATACTTTTACTAAAGAGAGCAAAGGAAAGTTGGTTATTTTTACTAAAGAGAGCAAAGGAAAGATTGTTATTTTTACTATTGGGAGAGAATATAGAGAGAAAATAAACAGTAACAGTTGGGTATCGAATACCCATTCCTTCTCCCCAGGATTTAGTAGAAAGGCCCGATATAGTGCGAATGAGTTACTGTCGTGTGGTTGAGCTTATAGAGGATGGGAAACATGACGAGGCATATACAGAGGGGTAGGTTTGGTTTGCCTGGCTAGACTCTGTTTCGGGCGCCCGCCCCACATGTAAAGGAGGGTTAGAACATACCAAGGTTTGGGAGGTCCCTAGCGGGAAGAAGGGATGTTACCTACTTTTTTACTCAGCTCGGTGGGTAGGGGTCACTTCTCATCGGCATTGGATTAGTTGTTCACAACTATATTCCCCAGGTACCCAGTGCTAAGAAGAGCCCTACTAGATTCAATTGAACTAGCAAAACCCACGGGTCTGGGAAAGAACTCTAAACCGGATCTGAGGGGAAACTACACTTACCACAGGCACTTCAGTTTCCTCAGTTCCCTACTGAAAAACTCTACACTGGGAGAGGTACATGGTCACGCTGCGATATACAAGGTAATGCTCCTTTCACGCTGAAAATTCAATTTATTTACCCCACGCTTTCGTCCCCAAATTCCGAACTCAGAACATAATATCTATGAGTTGCCGTTTGTTTTCGTTTCCAGATTTCATACGCCTTGAACTATTATGAGAATCGAGAGATACAAGCTGTAACTCTACACTAAACGTGATACCTGACTCCAACCTGACTACTGCCAGCGTCATTAAAATTAGGAATCGTCTCATGGCAGTGGTTTTAGCTCTCGCAGGTGCTTTTCATTGGAATCGTTATCATACTTTCCTGTCCGAATATAAATAGCACTGTCTGAATCCAGTCACTAATTCATTATCCATTAGAGTTTTAGTAATGCAGGGGAACTATTCCACTTCCATCCAAGACTTTTTTCCTTGCCATTTGTGTGTTCGAGATTCCCGTCTCAATGGGGGCCACCCGGTATTTAGCACAGCATGGTGTCGTAGACCATGCTGTAGGGTGTGTAAAGATATGCCACTGGGACATCGAAAATGCCCAAGCTGCTTCAACAAAAATCCATTTGATGATCCGTATGATCCTGAGCGGAGCGGTGTTAGGAGAATCTTTGCTCATCATATGGTGCAGTGTGTTTGTTGTGGTAGAGTTCTTAGTAGATCGGATATGGAGCAACATGACGCGTGGGATTGCCGATGGAGGGAACTTGACAAAGACAGTCACTGTTGGATAAAAAGGGATCAACCTAAGTATCGTGAAAAGGATCGTTTGATGGTTCATTGTGCCTTTTGTAACGATACGGTGGAACTTGGAAGACTCAAACTACATGCTAAGAATTGGTGCGGAAAACCCAAAAAGTGTAAAAAGTGTTTTGGAATAATTGGATATGGTACAGAGCAGGCCAAATACCATAGGACTTGTAAACAGCTTTCTATGGAAATTTTAGAAACTCTCTCAGTTAGAAGAGTTTGGTGTTTACCTAGAAACATCGACGCGTCGGTTTCTGACTGACATCGAAGTTCTGACAATCTTTCCCCAATCTTTCCCGGTCTCCAACCTAACTATTTTCAATATCACTTTCTGGCATTCAGACCGGGCCGGTGACACCAGACAGTTACGTGTACCAACAGTTCTACGTGTATGTAGAACTGTCGGTAAACACTCCTGCCTACTTCATTACATCTATACTTTTAACATATCAGATAATTGTATTGTGGGAGTTTTTAATCAAAATTCTGTGCAACGCGTTGCAACGGGACGCCTTTATTTCTAACCGAACTTTTCCTCTTCCTCCCGAAAAATAACTCCTATTCCTTTACAGGCGATGTTGAAGAGGGAAGACTACTACGATTGGTACACAATGATGTTAGGATGTTGTATACACCTTAACAAACTCCGGGATGCTCTAATCCTGACCCTTGGGGGTCTCTCTTCCCTCCTAATGGACTCACCTGATTCAAGGATCAGCAGACATATCCAGGTTCACGTGTAAGTTTTGGGAATAGAAATCCCCTAGTATTGTTCATAGGTACAGCACAAGAATCCCCTGCATAGTGTGTATTTTAATTCTCCTAGATTCCCATCCCCAATCTCCGCGTCCGGATCTCACAAGATTTACCCCAATCTCTCCAAACCCCAGAGTGTATGTTGCCGAGAAATGCGGACACAATGACCTCGTATCAGACACCATCGGTTTGATGCTCTATACAAATCCTAGTATGGCTGGCTGCTGGAACTTGTTTTATACGGTGTACCACAAATTACAAAGACCCCGACTACACAGACTAGGTGAGAGGGGTGCAAAATTCATGAGCCACCAAGTGATATTGTGGCATCTATTTTATCCCTCGCCATTTTCATTCTGCATCTATCTGTGTATTTTGTTGCCTATCTAGACAAGTGTTTTGTGCTATGACCCTCGTCCCTCACCTTGTACTTTATCTTGTATCTCCCTTGTACTAACCTTGTACTCCCCTGAAGGTGTGAGATGGATCTACAAGAACAAACACGATTTCAATGGGTTGTATTACAATGCTCTCCACACCTACAGACACAAACACTACACCGCTGGCATCGCATTCTTCAGACAGTGAGTAGTACTTTGTGCAGTGTAAATGGGGGAGGCACTAGGCAGACATCCCTGTGACAGTGAGTGGTTGGTGAAACTTTGTAATGAAAAGAGGGAGGCAGCTATGTCAGAGAATTGGCCTGACCATATTTAGCTAGCTATCCCGACTTTTCCCGTAGCAAATATAAGGGGGCGGGATCTGGCCGGATGTTTAGCGTAGGAAACACTCATTCGGCAAGTTGAGTTGTTACACAACGAGTTCTTGAACTTCTGAACTAGAAGACCCTGATCTATCGAAAGTAATCTCCCCCTATATAGGTGTCTCGCCCAGCAGCCCCAAAACCCCAACATCTACTTCAACCTCATGTTATTCTACCTGCACTGGGTGTGTTCAAAGAACGCTGAAGTCTCAAAACGTCGTCATGAGTTCGTGATTCAGGCCGTGGCGTGTGCTTTTCTCTTTCACCAGTTGAGAGGTCCTTGTCAGGAGACGCTTTACAATATTGGTAAGTGGGGATTTGAGAACATTTTGTTTAGCAAAACCATGTGTTACATATTGAATCTTGATTGGAACCGGAACTTCGTACAAGAGAGCGAGTACCGTTCGTGTTTTAATATCTTCACTCCCACACTAGGACGTTGTTACCATGCCCTGGGACTGCGGCACTTTGCCAGGATCTACTACACCCGAGCCCTAAACACTCCCCCTACTGTATCACCCTACATCCAACAACAAGTTGATCTGCTGAATGAATCCGAAGTGCCACCCCTAGCGATGAAAGACACTGATTTGACGAGGGAAATTGTGTTTAATTTATGTGAGGTTTACTCTGCTAGCGGGAGTGATCATTTGGCAAGGCAGCTGTTGTATAAGCATAGTGTGATTTGATTTTGTTTTATTTAGTTTTTATCCGTGTATATTTTATTTATTTTATTTTCACAGTTTTTAGATCTTGTGTTTTCTTTTGATTTTCAACTCGGTAGTTTCGGTTGGCATCAATTGATCAGAAAACTCAGATTGTTGAAATCTGTCCGGAGAATTAAAAGGTCTTTTGATAGGAAATCCAGATTTGAGTAACCGAGTCGGATATGGAAACTTCTGACTGGTATGGGGATTGCCGATTGGGGATCCGGTTGTGCCATGTGACCCAGACACACCAGGATATCCATTATCCAATCCATTAATGCGCGCAGCAGCGTATTGCGTGTAGCTGAACTTTCAATATTCTCAACACACCGCGCCACACGTTTACCACGCCGAAGCAGTCATCACATACAGTCTCTGTTAAGGTGTCAAAATCCATAGTCAGAACTCAGAATTCAGATCCCGATTTACTGGGAAAATTTATCTGTTCAGTAAATCGGGCCGGTAAATGATAAGTCATATATCAGGGTCCAACAATCTTGTAGGTATCTTGATTTTAAAGAAAATGAATACAGCTTCTGCTTAGTTACGGATCTTAGGAACTTTAAAACATATATCTTGGATACAAAAACACAAATTACAAAACTTAAAAACACTGGACATTACAAATCAGATTAACTCACAAACCCACAAACACACATTCCTTCACAGTTCCTCTAATTATAATACTGCATAGCAGCAGCAATCAGCTTGTTATAGTCCGGTGTACCAAACCCAGTCACAGGATCCCATCCCTCGGCCACCGGGTATCCCTCTAGATCATTCAACCAACATGCCTGGGATGGTGACCCCAGGGTGACATCGAAGAAAATCTGGGGGTTCTGATATATGAAGGGGTTCAGGAATCCTAGCACAGGTTTTCCAGCGTTCAGCCTAGCATCATTTGCCATTGAGACCAAACCAGCAACGGTAGGGGTGGCCGCTGAAGTACCAGCAACATTCATCAAGATCCGATCTATAATAATCCAGAAATCATCTGACATAGCTGAGACATCCGGGTATGCCCTCATTTTGGGGTTGAAATACTTGGCATCAGGAAGGTTTTTTGATGTGTTAAGATACTGCCCAACTGCCTCCTGCTGCCATTTGGGCATCGCGAACTGGTTACTGAACCCTCCCCCTGAGATATCATTTCCTTCCTCATTTACATCGGAGAAAACAGCAGTAAACTGTGTTCCCCCCACTGTAGTGACATATGGCGATGATGCGGGATACTGGGGTTCAAAGGTGTAGGCGGTGTCGTTGAAATTGTGACACCCTGCACCATCGTCTCCACTGGCGAACAGGATGGAGATTCCTCGGAGTCCTAGTTTTTGGAATTCCGTGTTGATTCGGGTCATGTATTCCGGAGAGAGACTCCGTTCAACGTCACCGTAACTCACACTGGGGGATGGGTTTGTTTCAGTACAGTTGTTATTTGTTACTAGACTAAACAGGTGTCGAGGTTCCGCTGGAAATAGAGGATATAAAATTATTTCATTAATTTTCCTTGCCAATCAATTAACTAATTAATTACCTAAATACGTGTGGAAGGTCAGTTGTGTTTGTGAGAGTTAGTGCCCACTCGAGGAAGGGTTCCTGTTTCTCATGTAGACCCCCTGTGCTCCAGAATACTGTGGTTATGTTGGACCCCAGCGACATCAGATATTGGACATCAAGGTTGGCCTCTAGACCGGGCTTACCAGAGTTGGGTCCTATCACCTGGTGGGTTGAGAGGGTTGTACTAAACATAGTTGTTGTTTCTCTAGCTTCTATATTTTCTAGTAGAGTTGTAAGAGTAAAATATTGTTATCACTATCACCTCTAAAATCACCTAAAACCTAATTTACCACTTAACTCCAATACCTTGCTAATCTCTGTGAGATGACTGAATCCCTTTCCAAAGAACTTCATAAATTCCTTCAGATCCTTGGCAGAGTAATGCTGGTTAAGAAACTGAGCTGTGGCCTGGACGTTACCAGGGTTACTTCCCACATTCTCAGACACGTTGTATCTCTTTCGCAGGGTATCAGGGTGCACTCCGTACCTATGTGTAAAGTGAGGAGTTAGAAGAGCGGTGAAATGTTGAGAGAGGTGATAGACGAGTGGGGAGGTTTGTAGATACTGTAACATGGTGGTAAGCGGTGAAAATCAGGGATTACCAATTAGCAAGGAAATACAGACTAACCTGAAATCCTTTTCAGCAGGGGCGGGTGTTGGTTGTTGTCTGGTGCTAACATTGGGAACTCTCAGTACACCTCCAATAAAATCCAGCATCCTGGCAATCTTGGTTGGCACACTGTACTCCCTGCTAGCTCTTGTAATAACTAAATGTTCACCGGCATACAGCGACTCTTCGTGCTCGAAATAACCAAACTCTGTTTCCAATAACCGTTCTGCACTCTTCACATTCATTGTACATTTGATGAAATCCCCCGTTGCTACTGTTTCGCAGTGAACTCGTCCTGCACTTTCAACCCAACCTAACACTTTCTCCACATCACTCTGTTTCGGTCGGACTATCTGTGCGATCTGATCGATGGTCAGGTATCGCCCGTAGTGAGGTGATCTGGGGTCAGATATCATGTCCAGGAGCCGGTCGATAGTTTCCAGATTCTGTTGTTTTAGAGCTAGGACCAGGGTGACTGAATCGGCAGGGTCGGCCTTTGCAAGGTACTTCCAACCGTTTTGGTGGGGCAGGACTTGGCGAGATTCCAAGGGGACTCGGTTGGACTGGGACGAGAGGGCCAGTGTGGCCAGTATGACCACGAGAGATACCATTATTCAACGCCCTATAGAGGAAAGTTAGGTGAATTAAGAATCTAGTTGTAGAGAAGTGGGGATATGATAGTGGTTGGAGATTGTTAGGGAAATAACAGGACCAAAAAACCCCACTGTCTGAAACAACTGCTACAAGCAAGTTACAGAAATGGTGTAAGAGGAAGAAGGAGGGGCAGGGGTTATCTTATCAGTTGAAATCTAATAACACTGGTGCAGCATTTCTAAAAGATAATGCAAAGTACAAAGAATGAAGGGGTACAAGAAGCGTATGCTGGGTAAACGTGACGAGCCACCACGCGTTTGAGGTAAAAAGGCAAATTGACAGGGAAAGAGGGGAGAGAGAGAGAGAGAGAGAGAGAGAGAGAGAGAGAGAGAGAGAGCGAGAGAGAGAGAAAGAAATTGAAAGAGAGAGAGAGAGAAAGAGAGATAGAAAGAGCGATAGAAAGTGCGATAGAAAGAGCGATAGAAAGAGAGAGAGAGAGAGAGAGAGAGAGAGAGAGAGCGAGAGAGAGCGAGAGAGAGATAGACATTACACACTCACATTGCCCCACACATGATCCAGGAAAGACTGTCACTTCAACACACTCTCCTTCTCTCTGTTGTTATTACCATGTCCCGCTTCAAGACTATCGTTGTTACTACAGTATCCGAATGTGACCACTACCTGTCCCAATATTTCGCTGACTCCCAATTTGTGGGGCTCGACTGCGAATGGCCTACCTACACTGGACGCGGTTCTGGCAAGATAACCCTTATTCAGATTGCTAGTTTGGATGTTGCCTTGCTCTTCCAGGTGAAACGTATGGGCGTTATTACAGAGAAGTTGATGAGATTTCTGGAGGACAAGAAGATTTACAAGGCTGGAGTTGAGATTCACCTTGACGGAGAGAAATTGAAAAAAGACTGGGGAGTTGACATGAAGGGTAAGGTTGAGATACGGAAGACCCTACGTCATAGTCCCATATTCATGGAATGGATGGTGAAGGAATTGAGGGAGTTTGAGGCACAGCTGGAGACTAAAATCAGATTTAAACCCGGTTTTGCAGCCGCTCAAGAACGTCGTGGTTGGAAACCTAAGCTTGGCCTCCAGGGCCTTGCTTCCAGTTTCCTGGAAATCCATCTTGAGAAGGACTTGGAACTGAGATCAGGAAATTGGGACGCTGCAGATTTAACTGAAAAGCAGAAGGAATACGCGGCTATGGACGCCTGGATTGGGTTGAAGATATCTCTGCATCTGTGTCAGGGAAATGAGAAGGAGTTAGAGAGATGGTGTGAAGGGTGTAGAGACGAGCCTTATAGGGATGGTGAGGAACAGAAGCTGTTATTGAATAAGGCCCATGAGTTGTATAAAGAGCTACCAGTTCACGAGTATCTACCAGGTACAACATGGTTTTAATTAGCTGTTATTATTAGCTGTCTATATAATAATAGTTTCCAGCTGTTGTTTGATGTAAATGTGATTTCTAGTCTAGTAGGACAAAAACTATATGATATCTATATTCTATACTGCTCCGTGTTTTGGACAATTAGTAAAGTGTTACTGATCTCTTTTTCAGGTAAAAAGAAAGGTAGAGTTCTAAAGAAAGCCCTACAGCAGAGGTTGGAGAGAGAGAAAGCCATGGCAGAAAATAGTGACGATGATGCCACAGAGAATAGTTTCAGGAAGTTTCCTCAGCCTTGTTTCTGAGAGACAGAGAATAGTTTCAGGAAATTTCCTCAGCCCTGTTTCTGATAGATGGGGAAATATACAATTCAGAACTATAAAATCTACCCTTTTTCCTCGGTGTCCCAGGATATTTTTTTTGGCCGGGAATGACAGTTTGCCAGTGGATAAGGTTTTTTATCATGCTTGGTTGAGATTTAGGGTAAGGACACGTGTCGACTGTCGACACTTTTGGGTGTAAAGAGTGAAAAGTGTAAACTCAGCAAGTAATAAATCAGAATTCTAAAAACTTTTACATAATTTCAACATCCCTTTGTATAATTATCCCAAGTTATCGGTTATTTATCCCACTATCGGTTAGTTATAACACTAATCAGATCATTTTGTCTCACGACCACTCTCTTCTCCCCGCTCCCCACACACCTCTCAATCGCAGTATAAGCTGCCTCTAGCAACACCCCATAACACTCCGCTCCACTTAGTGGCCCAGTCATCTCCGACACCGTCTTAAAACACACCCCTGGATCCAACTCCAACTTCCTAGCCAGCGCTGAGAAGACCTCAACCCGGGATGATACATCTCTACCTACAGTCACCTCGATGTGTTTATCCAGTCTGCCAGGCCGCATAATAGCCGGGTCCAGTAGTTCAGCCCTGTTGGTAGCGGCAACAACGAATACTGTCTCACTGTGACTGCTATCCATTTCTGAGAGAAGCTGAGCCAGGACTCGGTCAATCACACCCCCGCTACGTCGCGGTGCAATAGCGTCAATTTCATCAAAAAATATGACAGATGGAGCTGTTTTCCGGGCTTCCTCAAAAACTGCCCTTACATTCCCCTCACTCTGACCCACATAACTGTTCAATAACTCCGGGCCCTGGACACTGTGGAATGTCAGATTACATTGTGTGGCAATTGCACGAGCAACCATAGTTTTACCACACCCTGGCTCCCCAAACAGGAGCAGTCCTGCCCTTCTCAGGTGGGCCAATTCAGGGCATTTCAGGGGCATTTCAATTGTATCCTCAACCTCTTTCCTAACATGTCCAACTCCACCAATGTCCTCCCAGTGGGTTTCCCGAGCGCTGGAAAGGGGCGCAGGAAGGATTCTCTCTAGTATTTCAGGTGTTACACGCTCATTAGCGTTCAGACCGTGTCCCAGATGTCTTCTAATCTTGGACAGGAAGTTGAGAGTTTGTCGAAAAGTTTGGTGTTTCAACCTGTTTTCAACCATAGCCTCACAACCTTGGAAACTAACGTGTCGAGCCAGAAACTTGGTGAGAGATTGGGAGGTTGGTGGTGGGAGAAAGAAGACACAATCAAACAAATGTTTAATTGGCATCAGGACTTGGTTTTGTTGGGTACAAGATCCTACCACCCACACACGGTCTGCACCTCTCAGTCTGTCCATTAACCCTCGTACAGCCTGAATCACCCTGACATCTGGAGAAGTCCCATCACGGGTTCGTCCCAGTAGCTCAGTTTGGTCCAGGTGGACCAGGAGCGGACCCGAGGGTTCGACTCTCTCAAACTTTGTCTCCAGAGCCCCGGTCGCCTCCCCACAGTACAAACTAGACTCAAAAAGCGCCTACTGGCGTACACTATCAAATTGGGGAAGGCGCCGCTAGACAGGAGAAAGGGATTGTTGACATTATATTTTGGATCAGAAAGGCTATGTTCAGACGACATTTTAACAAAATATTCTTCTTTTCTCCCGCAGATCGCACTCCTGGTGACAACGAAACTATTGGACCCTCATAACATACTCGGATACTGATGCTGGGCGCTGGCACTGATCAATTACTACCCCGGTCCGTGTTGGAACTACAACTCCGTCCAAAACGGTAATGCCCGGGCATGCCCGTTGTACATCTGTAATATTGTTTCTAAAAGTTGGGTCTAGCGTGAAAGGGGCTTTATCAGAGAGGGATCCCGGCCCCCATATGCATACCATTTGAATTTGATGAGAAAAGTGCTAGGGTATTCAAATGTCTAAGAAATCACAAAACATCTGCATTCGTTATTATACAAGGACACCCTGGAGTTTGATAGTAAACTGTATCCAAGCTGTGATAATCCCAGCCGGTGCAGACCCCCTCTGTGTCTCTCTCTCTCTCTCTGTGTCTCTCTCTCTCTCTCTCTCTCTCTCTCTCTTTCTCTCTCTCTCTCTCTCTCTCTCTCTCTCTCTCTATCTCTCGCTCTCTCTC
>AVPN01001728.1:0-19153 GCA_000695325.1 Pleurobrachia bachei | reverse complement strand
ATAAGCAGGTGTAACGGTCGAGTATCACGTATCACATCTGCTAATGAGGTGAGATTTAAGCTCTCCTGCTGAATCGTCATAATTTGATGGGGATCACATGACCCAACCTAGGCTTAGTAAACTGGTCACTGTGATTCTTGTGGTGAAACTGGTTGCGTTCGACAGAAAATTGATAGCCAAACAAACTAGAGAAACTTTGGTATCGAAATATGGTCCCGTTTTGGCGTTCATCTAATGTTCATTCGGGTGAAAAAAAATGAACTTTCATCCAGAGGCTGAAACTCCGGATTCCTCGAATGAGTACCCATACAAATGTTGTGCCAAAATATCAAAGTGATTGAAATTAAAATTCTGGGCGAAATGAAGGCCAACGTACCCTTAGTTTTTTTGGGCTGCGCGGTAGTACTACAGCTGTGAGATGTGAGACTGTACTCACCAGGATGTAAGAGTTGTATGTGTCCTGAGACAGCGTTCTCACTCACACCACTCTCAATCCAGGTCTGGCCCAACTCATTACACGCCTGGGTAATTATTGATTACTAATTAATTATCAACTACATAATTAGTTACTAGCAATCAATGATTTAGTCCGAACTCAACCAATTAGACTTCTCTGATAACTCCCAACACACGTCACACTTTATTTAGGTTCTCTTTTACTCTATTGACATTGGTAACTACAATTACGTGATTAATTGAAGCTAATTAACCTGATTTATTGCCATTCTAGCCTCGAAGTTGTCGACACAGGAGAGAACTAGATCAAGAGGACCACCAGTTAAACTACCTGTTCTGATGGTATCCATAAAGTGGTCAAAGTTGTCCACGCTTGTTATGTTGTAGTTGTGTACCTATAGTATTGGTGAGAAGGGGTTAAATTGAGGAGCTAAAATGTAGGATAAATATGTTTCTTTTTGTACTTGTGATAAGATAGGTGATAAGATAGGTCATTAAAGTCTCGCAATAGTCTCACAATAGTCTCATAGTATAATAATAGTTCATATTTTGTTAAAGGCCATTTACTCTATGTACCTGGATATCAACATCAGGGTTAATAAATGCAAGAGTATCACGGGCTGCTTCAACTTTGGAAAGTCCTGAAACAGGAGTTCACAATATGTTAGTTAGTCCTACCCGGTCCAACTAAAACTATATTCCTGGGTGACAAGTCCCCGTTTTCACAGTAAAGGTATCATTATTACATTATGAAATAGTTGATTAAAACAGAAGCTAATGTACCTGACTGATCGGGAGTGAAAAATAGCCGGTTCATGTTAGCCAATTCAACCTTATCATAATCAAACAAGATGAGCTTGCCG
The DNA here is from genome assembly GCA_000695325.1 of Pleurobrachia bachei. NCBI lineage: Eukaryota > Metazoa > Ctenophora > Tentaculata > Cydippida > Pleurobrachiidae > Pleurobrachia > Pleurobrachia bachei. The sequence goes on along the minus strand of AVPN01001728.1, from coordinate 17,834 downwards.
ACACCGCATCTAGTTAGCATTTCCGCAGTGACACTTCCCACACCACCGACACCAACAACCGCTACACTTGCACTACGGATATCCTGAAAGGAAGGGGTGGTTAGTACTACGGATATATCATGAGAAGGAAGGGTGGTTAGTACTACGGATATATCCTGGAAGGGAAGGGGTGGTTAGTACAACTACGGATATACTGGAAAGGGAAGGGGTGGTTAGTACAACTACGGATATACTGGAAGGGAAGGGGGTGGTTAGTACTGTTAATATCCTGGAAAGGGAAGGGGTGGTTAGCACTACGGATATATCCTGGAAGGGAAGGAGGGAAGGAGGGAATACCATGGTCATCATCACGAATAGTATATTATTTGATCGAATAATAATAATAATCAATTAACTAATTAATTAGTACCTGGTAGTTGTCCACAATTCCCATTCTCTGGAGGGCCATGAGCCTAGAGTAAGGGTTGCTATCTACCACCTCTCCGCTCATTTGTGCTATTTTACCCCTTCCGGGAGCCTTCTTTCCAGATAGCTCTGCTTCTGCCCGCTCTGCCCTTGCCCGCCATTCGTCCTTTTCACGGATCTACAAAACAGGAAGTTGTTCAGAATACTATTTGATCAATGTTGCTGCTTCTAACTAGTTTTTTGAACTCACACGAACCAAAGTGGAATGAAATCTTGTACATGTGGGAGTTTAACAAAGTTCAGTGTGAATGTCTACTGTGCCGTTACCTCTTCTGCAAGTTGTCCCTCAAGGGTCGAGTGGAGTTCCCTAATCCTCTTCATTGCAGAGTGGAAATTAGCATCAGAGGTATTGGTAGATGTTGGCATCATTGGGCTAAAACAGGTGTAAAATTAGTGATGGTGTCTCTCTCTCTCTTTCTCTCTCAAACAGTAGGACTTCGACAGAATTTAGGGTAGGTCTAAATTTAGGGTAGGTCAATTTAGGGTAGATCTGAATTTGTTGATCTGAACAAAACCCTGGAGATAATCCAGAGTCCGGCACTACTTTTAAGAAGTGGCAGAAGCGGCAGAAGAAGACTTTTCACACACACATAAGTTACATGTTTCCCCTTGTTTTGTCTGTATTACTAGCTGTTGTCTGCAGTCAAGATCAGTTGACCTGGTCTGGATCCCTGACAACTGGTCATGCCGGCAGAACAGAGAATATCACAATATCCGCTGTCTCTCTCCTGGAGTTATCATTACAATGTACCTCCAACGGGTATCTAACAGCGGCCCTGCGAAACAGTGAAACTGGGCAACACTTGGTTATGGTTAGCTCGAGCTGTGATGGGGAGTTAGTGAGGGCTATATCTTCTGAACCAATTAGTGAGACAGTGACTGTGTTATGGGAACTCACTGGTACGTTGCCTTCATTTGATAAGACCCCACGCACGTGGGCCAATCACTTGCTACCGGCATTGCTAATTTGCTGCCCTAGTAACGTCTCGTTACTTTGGTGGTTTGATTCGATATTATTATTCCTAGATCGATCCATTGTTGCTTTGGTGATAAAACAATATTTTCCAGGAGTAAACGGTACAAAAGTTGACTTCACCAGCACTCTAACAAAGAGACGGATAGAAATGGAAGACCGATCACAGTCAGTTATCCTGGACAGAAACGTAATGACAATCCTGTCATTCAATATCTCGGGGAGCGGTAACATCCAGTCATATCTGACTGTACGCGTAGACAGGGTAGATAATGGGACGCAGCAAGGCTCTTTTCTCGTTACACAGAGTTTCGAGAGTATCAGATCGAGATTTGGTAACATCAATGATACAAGATTTACACCCTACTCCACGCAAACACTCAGTACGTTTTTTAATGTTTCAATTGTAACTGAATTACTAAATTAGCAGTATCTTCATTAGTTTTTTCTTCTTTCATGTCCAAATCCATAGCAGGATACTTTTTACAATAATCTTTATGACCCTATATATATCTGACCTGTCACCTAGGTTTTCTCAGTTTCGGGGCGTTTACCCTGTCCAAAGCTTCCAGCCCGGCGCTGCAAGATGGAACCTGGTACTTGGGACTTCTAGGAACATCAGGTTCGTGTTCTCAAACTTAAAACACTCACCAGTAATATGACCACTAGGTTGTGCTAACTGAAAACATGATATATTTGAGGTACAGATCTGCTTTTCTGATCTTCTGATTACTAAAACAATCTCTGTTGACAAGGTAACTAAAATACAATATCTGTTGCCAAGGTAACTAAAACAATCTCTGTTGACAAGGTAACGTGACAGTTAGCTGGACTCTGGTTACAAACTACAGTTACAACGCCAGGATAATTGTTCTTGTAATTGCGGCACTATTGGGTAAGAACGTTATCTTTACTAGTCGATGCAATTGAGCCTACGGCCGAAAAGGGCCCGTCGCTTACTCTCTGTTTATAAAATCCATCGTTATTAATTGACATTAAACATCTAGAACAGGTTAGGACTGTAACCTGTTTCAACTTGGTTTCTCTTTTTCAGGGGCTGTTTTCCCGTTGATCAGTGGAGTCGTATTTGACTACAACAACCACAAGAACTGGACTAAAATAAGGTATGTACATAAAACAGACAGAAAGGCCAATGACATCTTATGGCTTCATTCAACATCTCAGTTTTTGTAACACTTATTTGTAATATTCATAATTAACATAATAATTAACAGATTTGTTGAGTGGCGGAAGGCTATCTTAAACTGGGTATGGAGGGGAGAAAAACGTTACCCTTACCACATGTTACTACTAACTGTTCTCGTCAGTGTGGGAGCATTCCAGGTGAGAACAATGGTAACCATGGTAACCATGGACCAATATAACCATGGTAACCAATGCCCAAGGTAACCATGGTAACCCGTATGTTTTGTTCCAGGTTGTCAGGGCCAGGTGGAATGAGATGCAGGAATACGGGGACAGGGATATTTGCGTTTACAACGAGAAATGCTATCGACCATACGGTATGTAGTTTAGTTGAAGACGAGTCATAAAATACATATTATGGTAACGTTCTGAATCTCGTAACATCCCTAATATTTCTTAGAAGACATTGTAACCATGGTAACCCTCTCACAGAGCACTACGATGTGACGGTAAACAACTGTGCCAGTAACCTACCCTTTGTGGTACACGGAATCATTCTGATCATATACTACTCTCTCTGTGAAGCTCACTGTCGCTCTGTTGGACACAAGCACTACGATTATGGCCTGCCCTACGCGTTTGGGTTGACCCTAGTTGCGGAAGGGATCGGGTCTTTCCTCTACCATATCTGTCCTAGTCAGATTATCTTTCAGGTAGGGCCTACAAAGATTCTATTTAGAAAACAGTGTTATTTTTAGGCTTATTATGGTTGAACAACCGGATCTAATCCACAACTATTACCACCAAGTTAGTACCTAGAGGTTTTGTTTCAAACTCTTTTTTTCAGTTTGATACTATGTTCATGTTCATCATATCCATCTTACAAATCGTTGGGATATTCGAAGGATACTCAGCTCGACGGGACGACGTTATTTACAGGTCAGACATGGTCACTTGATGCACGGCTATTAACGTTATGAAGGCCCCAGCCCCAGTTCCTAAAACGATCATTAGCGTCAAGTACTTGATCTAAAGGTTAGCAGATGATCTCATCATCTTTTCGCAGATATAACATGGAATTTGCCCCTAAATCCCTGGAACCGAATAAGGTCGTGTGTTTCTTCGTAGGGCCTGTCTACTTTTTTAACTGGGTCGGAAACTGGAGTCAGAGTACACAAGGTCAGTACTAGACCATTTCTACCTACTAGGCGGTTATTGCTACGGGCATAAGAATTGAGAAAGCTGGAAGTGAACTACTATTGCAAGATCCTGTACTGAGAATAGTGCAAAAAGTCTGTTATTTTCAGGTTTACCCCTCGCTCTTGATGTGTGTTTTTACCTTGGCTATGCATTCTGGTTGGTGTGTATCCTGGGATGGGCAGGATACAAGCTCTCAATAATACGAATACCATTCCTTCCCAACCCGGAACCAACACAACTAGCAACTCCGGAGGATGGACTCGTCCTGGAGAGAATCTTTACACCAACTTCATTCACAGTACGTATAAAGCAAGACACGCTGTTACTTTTTTCTGGGAAAGGGTGACTCTCAACAACAACAAAACATGATTCCCATACTTTGACCCTCTATAATAAACCAAACCTATATTGGATTCATTAAAACTGATATTATCTTTGATTTTCCTTGCCCCGGATAGTAAAACTGATATTACTAATCTCCTTAGAAAGTACAGCGACGTCAAAGGCAGATATTCAAGGTCGTGTTATACGGTCTGTATTGCGTTGTGTGTGTTTTAGGGATGTGTCTGACCTACATTGGAACTCTTCCCTTCTCCATTTACTTGCTTGGAATCCTTATTGTCGCAGTAATGGTAAATACAAATCAGTCAGTTTATTTGTTGGAACTGCTGTTAATTTGTTATTAAATAGTTAATTAATTAATGCTTCTCTCCCAAGGGCACAACTGTCATCACATTCATCCCACTGATGAGGAGACTAGTTGTGTGGATACAACTAAACCACTCTGGACGATCCCACTCCTGTGGGGGACTTCAATTCTGGGGTACAAATACCATCGTTATAATTGGTGTCATGATTGGATATGTTGGCATTGGAGTGCTTTTCAGTGCAACCTCCCTTATTTTCTTTACCCTCTTTGAAGATACGGATAAATCTCTTGATGCATGGAAATCGAGAGGTTTAAACGACGAGTGTTTTGTGGATAACTTCTACACAACTCATGATTTATGGCACGTGGGAGCATCCTACTCCCTCATGATCATGATACTGCTGAACGTGCACATTGGAAAACCGTGTAGAGATTGTTATCTGTCATATCTGAGTCAATCAGAGCAGGAAGCCGTTAAACATATTTCTCTGTCATGGAGGGGAGAGAAGTTATCGACAGCCGCCAGGCAAAAAGTACACAAAGTCAGTGAAGTTGGGAGAATTATTAGAAACAAAATCAGTCGGCAGGATGGAGTTGCCATTGAAGGTGTGCCGGATATTGAAGAAATTGCTTAGATTTTAGGGATTGAACATATTTGATATCGTTATTCATTTTATTTTTGATAAATCGTAAAACTTGTATTTTGATTAATGATTCTATTTTAAAGACCAGCACTTAGCCAAAACGGACACAAAGCTCTTCCTAGCTGTGCTGTCCACTACACAGTAGTTGTTATCTCAACCTCCCTTTGACAGCCACCAAATTTTCAGAACCGATTCCGCCGTTACTCATTAGAGATTTTGGAGGCCAAAACCCTAAAATTTTGCCCATCGGTTACATTAAGGGAATCTGCGCGACCCACTAGGAACCTCAGGGCCCAGGGGTGAATCGTGAGACGTTGCAAAGAACGAGTTAAAAGCTTCGAAAAAGTCTCGAAAAAGTTAAAAATTTAACACTTCAGAAAGAAAGAACTCAGCTCAGCTTCAATTTCGTTCTCGCGGCGCGCGCGTTCCTGTATTTTCAAAAATGCAGCGTAAAAAATATGCCAAATTCTGAAAAAAAACCCGACCAGAACTTTTTTCTTCACGGAAATTTTAACCCACAAATTTGTAAGTTTTTTAAAAAGAAAGTTTTTTAGCGAAACAACAAAGTACTGCCTGCGAGTTACTCATACATTATGCGTGAATGCGTATGCTTCAGTGCCCTCTGGCTATCGGGCATCGGCCCGCGATTGTCCATTATCGCTGTGCCTTCGCCCTTCGGGGTCTGCAGCATATACCCAGATTACCCACACGACGTGTCGCCCCCTTTTGTGTACGTTTTGTGAACTGTGTGACAAAATCCCCTTTTGCTCACCCTACAGCATAAAAAGTGAAACCGTATTTTACCTGAAAAAGGCTTAAATGATGGAGCCTGTAAAAATTTAGCTGAGAAGAATTTGGTTGAGAAACACCGATGGCAGAATTAATGTTTAACCAACCCATATAATACTAGGTCATGGTAGAAGATGATACTGGGTCCCAGATATCCGAGTCTCTCCCACCATCATCTTCAGCTGATGAAGACGATCACGTGACCTTGTTTGATAATGTTAACTACATGGGACGAGCTGTCATCGGTGGGTACCAACTTCCAAATATGTATTTCATCAAGAAGTCATCTGCACTGACAGCACTTGAGGACTTTTTAATGTTACCTTGTGAAGTGAATGTGATAGGTGTCACAATTTAAAATCTTAGCTATATACCTGTCACCTAGTTAGATTTATTTTCTTTCTCTCGTACTGTCCCGCAATCGCATATTACAGCAATTTATAAATTTCTATGGATAAAATTTCTATCATTTTTTATCATAAAAACCATGTATGTATGTCCGTAGGTTCATCGGTGAGTAACGTTGAAGCCAATGCAATAATTGCTGAGTTACACGAATACAATACAGAAAGCAAGGTTACAATATCTGTGCCTGCCAACCCTGATGGTTGTATAAAGATACTCGATGAACAGAAGGAATTACTACATAGTGATGATGTCAGATCTGTGAGTTGTGATCTTAGTTGTAAATTCTTGTTACAACAGAAGTTGGTAAGGTCTTAGTTGTAAAATTCTTATTAAAACCAAAGTAAGGTTACAGTAATATAAGTAATAGTAAGATGTCAGACTTGTAATAGTTAGTAACTTAAAACTTTAAATGTTGTCAGTTGTGATTACTTGACATGTTTTGTTCCCTTGCAGGTTTTATATGTTACTAAAAGTGCAGCATTACCCAACTGTTTTGCCTTTACCAGTGGTAAAAAAGATAGAGGAATGTTTTACTGTCATGCATTCAAATGCAAAGACAAAGAAGTGGTACGTGGAGACTGATTTTGTTTTGTTCAATTAGAACTCTCAACTCTCTATAAACCTCTCTCCCAATATCTTTCCAATATGCCAATTCATTTAGTAGCATTAGCCGATATTCGTGTTTTTATCCCATCTTTATTCTTTGGACCAAATGTTTTTATTTTGTATTTTCAGTGCATGAGAGTACTACATACAATGGCTACCACTTTTAACCGTGGATTTACCAAGGTAAGAGAGATAGTAGCTGGTTATTTGATATTATAATCTTGGAAGAGAGGAAGATTTTGTTTTTTGTTGGTGTGCAAAATGTATGTACTTTGGTATGTACAATGTACTTTGTACTTGTTGTTTTTTCAACGTCGTGTTGAACTAGGAAATATGTGGCCATGTTTGTACGTGGTGTGTTTCAATGTGTGTTGTCCCGTCCCGCCACGATGATATGATGAGACTGCAAGCTCAAAACCTGGTGGAAAAACTAGTTAGATATCTAAATGATATATCGAAAATGTGGTGGTAATGAAAGGTTGCAAAGCAGCGACTTAGTAGCAGTGAGCTCCAATCATACTGTACTGTCCATTACGTGCTGTGTCTGTTCGGTCTAGTAATTATAATTTATAAACATCGTTTACAGTACACTGGATCGTTCTGTATTTCGTTTAAAGCTTTGTTCTGTAGGCTGTCTCGCCGGTCTATGTTTTGATAGTTTTGTTAGGATCGATAGCTTTCAGTGACTTTAGTTTTTGAGGTGCTCACCCACTTCCAGTTCCTCTCACTACCCCTTTACAGCAGGGTGACATGCAGGGAACTCAACCGATGGATTTTGAGTTTGAACTCTCTCTAGAGGTGATGGAAGAGGGAAGTGATGGAAACCTAACCCTAGCGGCACAAGACAAGGTGACTCGATGAAGTTTTATTACAGGAACAGATTGAGTTCATAGAAATCAGAATGAGAGGCACACTGCAGCAGCTCTCCTGTGTAATACATACACACTGCACTTATGCGAATTAGACACATAATTGGCAGTGAAAGTCTCCCCTGTGTGTGTCTCTTGAATATAATCATATGTGTGAGAAACTCACACCACACAGAGAAATACTACAGTGGGCAGTAGGCTACTATAAAATACAAAATAATACTACCCAACTTCCTTGTTTACAGGAAGTTTACAAGTTGAGAACAGGAAGACGACACCATTTCATCGTGACAGTTCGGCAGACCAACTCCTCCACTCTAATCCTGGAGAGATGTTGTGGACTGTTCCTTTCTCCCACCCAAAACACTGACCCTGAATGTTATGTCTTGCTGGACATGCCTATAGGTAGGGAGTGGTGGAACATGGGTGGAACTTGTGGTTTTCTGGCACAATTATTGTTAATTTTGTTAATTATACCCGTTAATTAACCCCTGCCCCTCCCCCGCGGTAGAGATGGAAATGGGTAGTGCTGCAGCAGGGCCACTTTATGTGATAAGAGGAGTTTGGGATCCCAGTACACAGCCCTGCAGATGGATATCAACTGATTGTAAGTTGAACCAGATCTTCTTGTGTTTCTGTGACCTCTTTATACTTCACTATCTCTCATCTAGCTCTATGTGTGACCACTGACCATCCACCCCTAATATATCTCCTTGTCGTTTGACCCTCCTCCTCTTTCGCATGACGTATCTCCCACTTCCGAACCTGCACATACATAGGAACACGCTTCTGTTCTCTCTTACAGTGTTGGCCCTCTTCTGCTCTCTCACTTCAGTAGACAAACACTCTGTTTTTTTCTTGCAACTTTCTGCTATTTTTTAATTGCTATACTTCCTCCCAAGTCCATTTAACAATCTATTTCTTGTGTTCACATTTTGTTCACTCCCTTCCGTGTTTTCTAATTTTGTGCTTGTTGTGTTTCACGGTGGAGAGCCTGATTGCTAACCTCCAATTGTGTATTCTCTCTTGTTGCTCAGGTCTAGAGAGACCTCAGAAATTAAAATGAATCTGAGAACTTTGCAATCTTTCTCTAGGCTACTTCGCTAGTCTAGCTTATTTTCCACTCACTCTTTGGCCTTGAAAAATATACACCGTTGTGCTCAGTATTTCTTTCTCCACTCTCCTCTGGTGTTGGTGCAAACCACTGTCCTATTAACATTAATATTGTGTACCACCTACCATCCACTGGGACGCACTGAGAAGTTCACTGCACTATTATACTCGAAGACATGTTGTGTAGAGATGTCTCTCTCTCTCTCTCTCTCTCTCTCTCTCTCTCTCTCTTTCTCCCCTCTTTCTCTATCCCGGTAGCTGCGTCTCACTGGTCCTCTTTGACACTTGCATATATTTATTCTGTCTAGCCAGTGTCTCGACCAAAACTAATTTCTTTTCCTTTTTAGGTTTGAATCAGGTATCCTTATCAGTCGATGTAGTGGCCTCCGGAGTATTCGATCCTATACGATTCGAACGGAAAACACAGGTATTTTGTTGCCAGGACCTTTGCTACTAATTTGTAATTCTTTGTCTTTTTATACAGATTGTAATTGGTTTTATTGTAGTGAATCTTTCCCGCCAGGTCAAATTGTACCCTTCGACTGAGAGATTCTTCCTCCCATCCAGATACTACAATACTCAGACCTTCACTGTCTCCTTAAAACCGGTACGTTCATTATAATAAACAATTTTAAAAAAAAAAGTACAGCCACTAAAACACGACAAGTTGCAAGTTGCAGTTTCCTGCTAAGAAACCACTTTACACTTCACTTTTCACACGCCACTGCATTTGTTGTTGGCTGCTTCTCTCTGCACATTTCTGCTTGATATTGTTTTGTGCGGTGTATTAAAAGTGAGAATTTGAGAAGTATTAATCTTTACTCGCTCTCGCACCGACGAATGAGCCCTCTCGGTATTTGGTGCACTGCACTGGTGTGAATTATAGATTTGTTGAAGTCTAGACTCTAGTTAAAATATCCCCTAATAAAGTCCCTTTCTATTGTGTAGAACAGTGAAGACAAACATAGGAGATTTGCTCTTGATTCGGTTACAGAAAAAGAGATGATGTCCTCACCAGGCCGACTCAGGTCTCTCTTTTCGGGGATCGGGTTCGGGGATGATTACAGCGATAGTTCAACAGAGAGCGATGGTAAGGGACAAACAGACAAACAAACAGACACACAAACTGACAAACAGACAGATAATTCGGGTGTTGGTAATAAGATAATACAATTTATATATTCACTGCGGTTATAATAATTGACTACCATGACGTTATGATGTTTATATTTCATTCCAATTAATCCAACATGTAACAGTCTCCCTCCTCCCTCACAGATGAAGAACCCCTTATATCTGGTCTAGATGAGGGTATAGAAGAGACCCCTGAGGAAACATTGAAACAGTGGCGGGCCCTTCTCGACACTTGGACGGACTATTCCACCAGGCCCCCGGAACTGGTGAAACTTGCACGAAAGGTACACACATACATTGGTCACCTGGAGGTGGTGTGTTTTGAAAATGTGATTTGCACTTCATGGAGCGCGCAGGTTACACAGACACGCTTGTGTTGAAAGGGGGGGCAAACAAGGGGCATTGGGAGTTTCGTAGTTTCACAAAGGGCCCCAACATAGCCTTCGGTGACACTAAGGACGCGGAGAGGTTGCGAGAAAAAAAAAAAAAGCCCCAAAAAATTGCAACCACTAAAACACGACACAAGTTGCAGTTTCCTGCTAAGAAACCACTTTACACTTCACTTTTCACACTGCATTTGTTGGCTGCTTCTCTCTGCACAAATTTCTGCTTGATATTGTTTTGTGCGGTGTATTAAAAGTGAGAATCGCAGCGACGAATGATCCCTCTTGGTATTTGGCGCACTGGCGTGAAGGTTTTATTTGTTGAAGTCTAGTTAAAATATCCCCTACTAAATCCCTAATTCCTTTGTAGAACAGTGAAGATAAACATAGGAGATTTGCTCTTGATTCGGTAACAGAAAAAGAGATGATGTCCTCGCCAGGCCGACTCCGGTCTCTCTTTTCGGGGATCGGATTTGGGGATGATTACAGCGATAGCTCAACTGAGAGCGATGGTAAGGGACAAACAGACACACAAACTGGCAAACAAACAGACAAACAAACTGATAAACAAACAGACAAACAAACAGACAATCAAACAGACAAACATACAGATAATTCGGGTGTTGGTAAGATGATATGTAATACAATTAATATTCACTGTGGTTTAAATAATTGACTACCATGACGTCATGATTTTTATACTTCCTTCCAATTAATCCAACATGTCATGTAACAGTCTCCCTCCTCCTATCAGATGAAGAACCGCTGATATCCGGTCTCGATGAGGGTATTGAAGAGACCCCAGAGGATACATTAAAACAGTGGCGGGCCCTCCTCGACACCTGGACGGACTATTCCACCAGACCCCCGGAACTGGTGAAACTTGCTAGAAAGGTACACACATTGAGCTGTGGTCACCTGGAGGTGGTGTGTTTTGAAAATGTGATTTGTACTGCACGGAGCGCGCAGGTTACAAGGACACGCTTGTGTTGAAAGGAAGGAGGTCTTCGCGCGCTCATTGGCACCAATTCCCGTTTTAGCTGCCGTAGCAGCACAGCACCGGCCACACTTCAGGGCCGTACTACCAGGGCCTGCTGCAGTGGTTTAGAGTGGCCGTTACGTGGTGTTAGGGTCTTTCTGCCACGGCTGGGCCGGGATTTTAGTCACGTGATACGGCTTTGTTCCTGATAAAAAACTATAAATTTTATTGATCCACGATCCACCCATTATCTTCCCTGTTTAATTTATCTCTGAACAGCCCCAGCTAACCGGGTATTTCACCACAGGGAATTCCCAACAAACTGCGTGGAGAGGTGTGGTTAAGGCTGGGTGGTCTGACAAGACAGGATATAGAGGACAAATTCAGTCATTTGTACGACGAGAGTTTACTGAATGAGTGCCCACATGAACAGGTATAGTGTGATTCTAGTTTTTTCCTGTCTTTACCCCTCCTGACTCCCCTTATTCGTATATTTTATCCCTCTCTCTATTCAACTCCTCGCTCTCCACAGGTTATATTATGGGACCTCAACAGGACCTTTCCGGGCAATGAGTTCTTTCAAGAGGGAAAGGATGGACAGAGACGACTTTACCATGTGTGCAAGAGTTATGCAGGGTCCGATCAAGAGGTAATTGGGGAGTAAATCGGGTCTAATTTGTCGGTTATACAGTGTTTTTCTGAGGTTTTTATTGCATTTTATTTTGCGAAACAGACAACAATTCAATTGAGTTTATTTTCTTCTTCACTCTGCAGGTTGGCTACTGTCAAGGTTTATCATTCATCGTTGCTGTGCTACTCCTTCACTTAGAGGAGGAAGATGCCTTTGCTCTCTTTTCTGTTGTTATGAAGGAGTATCAGTTTAGAAACATGTTCAAAAAAGGTTTGTTTTTCCACAAATATCACCTTTTCGAAGTCCATAATTTATGGACCACCCTGTATTATTCTCTTGCTAACTCCTTCATTCTCACTATGATTAGTACACTCATCTCTAACCAGGTTTCCAGATGTTACAACTGAAATTCTTTGTCCTGGAACGCCTTATTGAGGACCAACTACCGGATCTATGGAATCACTTCCAGGTAGATTATTGGCCGTATCCCATGTCTCATGAGACCATCTGAACTAGTCAAAAATTCCCTGTTCTACTGTTCGAATTATCCATTCTTCAGTCCCGAATATATTGTTTTCTTCTTCCCTCCCATTTGATAATAACACCTCCCTCCCTTTGCCAATTAAGACTGCCATTCGCGTGCCCCACGTTTAAATAAATAACACCCCTCCCCAGGATCACGAGCTGAGCACACAAATGTACGCCAGCCAATGGTTCCTGACCCTATTCAGTGCCAAGTTTCCCCTTGGTCTAGTCTACAGGATAGTGGACATGTTTCTAACTGAGGGACCTGATACTCTCTTCAAGATTGCCATGTCATTATTGAAACTTTCTAAAAAGGAGCTTTTGTCACATGATTTCGAAGGTAAATTTCTACCGAACCCTGACTGACCGTGCCCGTAATTTTATGAAATAATATGCGGTGCGAGCTACATAATTTGTTTACTTTGAACCCATATCAGGGCCTCCCCATAGCAGTGGCACCACCTCAATAATAGGACGTAATCATAATAACCCTCTCTATTTTTAGGTATGCTCAAGTACTTCAGGGTCTCTCTACCGAAGCGGTTTATGAACAAAAAACAAGGGCACAAACTCCTCTCGACAGCTGCTGGGATCAAAATCAAACCGGGAAAAGTAGCGATTTGGGAGGTAAGTTACTTTAGCCACTTTTACAAAGTTTATAAAAAATTACTTGGTTTGAGAGAGTAGAGCAAGGCCATTGTTTGGCTAGTGGGGCACGTGAACACTCCTAACATCATCTAACCTCTTGACTAGCTCGACCCCATTTCGTGGGGGAGTGTCAGGACATAACAACTAACCTCCTCTACCACCTCTAGGCGGAGTTCCACAAACAACAAGATGAGAAACGAAGTCTCCAAGATCCTCTGAGACGATTGGAACACGAACTAAAACAGTCAATAGAGGCTAACCACAGACTAGAACAGGAGAACGATATGTTGGTACAGCACCTGACACAAAGCCAAGTGGGCATGAGACATCAACTGGATGACCTGGAAAAACGAAACTTGGTAAGCAGTGGTTGATCTACCTCATATCACAAGGATGCGATGTGAGCAACACAAAGCAGTGTGAGGGTACTGATCCCCATTCCTTCTAAAAAGGTTCTTGTGGGGATCAGGATGTTCTTCTTATAAACTAACTTGAATCGCTAATAAATATCTCATTTCCCTACAGGAGTTGAAGCGAGACCTATCCAAGATGACTACATCCTACGAGGAGACGACAGAGTGTAATAAGGCACTAAGTGCAGAGATCCTTCGAACTAAGAATCTCTACCACAACTCCATTATGGAGGGGGATGATGAGAGAGCTCGGCATAAACTTACCATACAGGTTAGAAGTAGTTGAGTGTTCTGAGACAGAGTATTGACTGGGACTCCACTCAGTAGTGGCATCTAAAATTTCGTAGTTTATTGGCTAGCTTAGAGATATTGGTAATATTTTGCCTTCAATCAATCTCCGTGTCCCTCAGGAGTACCACACCATGTGTAGATCAATAGAGGAGAGGCATGAAAAGGAGAAACAGGAACTAAATCAGGAAGTTATTGAGATCAAAGCTAAGGTAGGTCTGTGTATTATAGTCTTTACTGTAACATTTGAGAGTCTTTACAAGTGGCATTGCTACTTTCCACAGCTTTCCAAGATAATCCCTTTCTAGCAAGGCGGCTATTTTGTTCAGACTCTCGCCTGCTGTCCCTCACTAACCGTTATTTTCCTGTTTTCAGGTTGGAGGTAAAGATATTGATATACCATCAGAACAGCGCTTACGAGAACTAGAAATGGAACTTGCAAAGACGAAACTATGCCTGGTAAGTTGCCTAAATCGACACCAAATATTGATCGCAATTTGTGAGGCTCTGACTGTAATATCGTACACGCTGCTAGAATAATTGTTAACTGTCACCAGTGACCAGCCCTTTAGTAATCCATGATACTCCCCCTCCATTTAGGTTGAAGCGAACTGCAAGGCCCAAGAGTACGAACATGATTGCAGCAACCTGAGAGAGAAGTTGAAAAATATTGACAATTCGGGGGTCCTTACTCAGCTGAAGGCCCGTCTCAATAGATGATGAGAAGACTGAGAGACTTTGCAGTTTTATTAGGACAAGAGAATTGAAGAATTGAAGCCCAGCACAAGAGAGAACTACAAATGTAATTTGGCATATTATAATGTTGATTACCTATTGATTATTTTGGCGGTTAATTACACCACAAAAGAACTATTTAGAGAGCTGTGCTCCATTTTGAATTATGGATTCTGTAGTGTTTTGCCAGTTTTATCTCGTAGCGCTAATTATTATATGCTTTTTCGTCAATAAATTCTGATTTATTGCCCGGTAACGAGTTATTTTGCCCCTTTTTGATGAATAACGCTGCTCCTTCTTTGGTGTCTGGTTTGTACATATTTTGGTTTCAGTAAATACATACATTTCATACGTTTGAAGTCGAAAAATATGCTGTTTTCCTTTGAGAATCAAAAAGGGGACCGGTGGTGCCAGACAACAAATTACTTGGAATGTAACGCGCGAAGTTTATTGAAAATGTTGCGCGCGGCATAATGTTTCCTTCAATTTCTGAGCGCCGCGCAGCTGATGATAAGATCGAGATCCCAATTTTAAATTTCAGCTTCTTTTTTAAATTTGCTTCTTTTTGCCTTTTGGTTTGTTAAAAACGACATTTCCCCTCGTAGGATGTGAACTAAGACGATCATGGCAGGAGATTTTAACTTCGCGGCTTATTTGACGCTTTTTCTACAGCTCTCTATTTCAACGCCGTCATTCCCCGTCATCCCGTCGCAATTTCGAACTCAAATTCTTGGACAGTTCCATCTTTCAGACTCTTCAACTGGGTCCTTCACACTTGAACAAAGTTTTCTGAAGTCATCCAGCGATGGGTCAACGATATCAAAATGTCTGTTCACAGCAGAGCAGTATTATAAGGGGACAATCATTAACAGTGCGAAAAATAAAACGTTAGAGTTCAATTTTTCTACTTGTTACCTTAAATCTCGTAATAAAGACATTGGATATCAGAGTTATGGAATATCAGAAAGAGATAATCTGGGGTTTCAGCTAGTCGATGTTTTGCAACTCTTTCAGGTATTTTACACTTAACATCGTGCACTATGTGTACTGTAGGATAATGTGTATCATGTCCCAAGTGTATTCATTGATACAGGTATTACAAGTTGACTGTGATCTTTTTCATTAAATTTCCCAAAACCTACCGATCTACAGAACACAAGTGAGGTATCGGCTGTTAATATTACAGAGGAAGGAACGGTGTACTATCATCAACCCAGTGAAACAGTCCCCTTTACAATCACTGCACTCGTTCTAACTGAGCGTAAGTTTAACATGAATTGTTAGCACAGGGAAGACTAAAAAAGTTTAATGACATCGAAAATAAATAACATTATCTTTACAATATGTACTCTGTTTTTAGCTGCCAAATTGGAAAAAGTGGTGATAGAAGGAGATAATTGGAATGTTACTTTACTGTACGATCAGCTGCTACCGCTCACTGACACTTTTTATGTAAGTCTCTCTTTTAGATTATTACAAATTATCCTTACCTTGTTTCTATCACAACCTAAAATCAGTTTCTCTGGTAGCTGTGAATGTCCGGTACATTTCAACACCTTTGTATTACTACAATCTGGAATTAGAATTAAACCCGCTTTTTGAAATGTCTATATGTATTGAGTATTGGACAGACTGTCACCTCTCAACAAATCTAGTTGTGTAATTCTATCTACCGCCTGATGCATATTATGAAGAAAAACACAGTAGCTTTTGGGGCTGTGGCATTGCCACCACAGTTGAATTTAATTCGAATGGCTCATTTCCCCAATTACAAAGAGCATCCTCAATAAATAGTTTTACGTTGTAGTTGATGAAAGTTTGAATTATAATACATCTTTATACTACGTCCCTTACCCAGGTATCGACACCACCCCACGGAGTGTTATGTCGGAGTCAGGAGGGTGAGAAGAAATCCATTCCTCCTGTGGATCCCTTTACATCGTTTGAAGTTAGGATCATTTCACAGTATTACACCAGCCACAACTCTGCTGAGGCCATACAGGTACTATAATGAATATATCCTATTTGTAAATTAGTTTTATCATTTGGTTAGGGGATTTTAGTGAAAAAAGGCCAAGTCTTCAGCAAATTTTTCCATACATGAAAAATCACCAGATTGTGTAGTTAACTAAAAATGTCCTTCCGTGCCGTTAAATCGAGGTGCCACTACTAAATTCGCTTAAAGTTATGACTACAGTTCACGCACCCCGTAAAAAGGAGTTAGAACATAACAACGCTAAATCGGGGTCTAAATCAGGGTTCAACTGTATAAAGTTGGCAATGTTCATAATCAATAATTTTGTTTTGAAGAACTATAGTAGGACGTGTAGTACAATTTTATCTTATACATATTATTTGAATCCGCGTCCAGTGCACTAAATATCTTTGTTAAGGTGAAATTGTACACAATTCTGTAAAAACGTTTACACTTAGTCGGGGGGAAAGGGGGGCAATATGAAGTGATTGTTGTAATAAATGATTTGAATGATTCTTGGCGGTCCGATTCTCGATAATTGTTATACAAGTTACCTGGGAGTTTCTGCTGATAGCTGTCAGATGCAGTGTCCCCTTTGTAAAATGCAATCTTCTTCACTATATCTCCTCCCCACCTGGATGCGCAGCGAGTATCCATACCGTCACTGAACTTATAGTTCAGAACCTCCACCCCATTACACTCTACAATAAGGGCAGTAGTTGTCTTTTGAAATGTCCACGTCTTGTCCACTTCATCTCCTGGTTGTACTGTGAAGTTATGTCCGCCGCTAGTACAGTAACTAATGTAACATCTTATTTGTGATTCGAACTTCACGAGTACGTGAGCAATGAAACTTCCATCTATATCTGCAGTGTATGCAGTAAAATAGATCCATTCCCCACTCCCGATGGTAGAGTTAGTTTTAATTTGAAGAGGGGTACTCTCCAGATCAATTGGGATGAAGACATAACGAACAACTGGACTCCACGCTGAAATGATAATCAATCATCTGCACTAATATAATATTGATATAGTGTTTATTTTGGACTGTAAACGACTCGTAGATTTATTTCAGGAATGATAATACGGGACGGTTTCGACGTATAACGTCATCATCAGCTACAAAATATAAATATGGGTGTTAGTTAATAAATCATTCAATTACTTAAATATCAATAAGACCTATTATACTACTCACTTCTCACTTACTGACACACCTTCTCTCTCTCCCTCTCTCTCGGTCACTATTTCTCAACACGGA
>AVPN01001726.1:0-19205 GCA_000695325.1 Pleurobrachia bachei | reverse complement strand
CCGCCGCCGCCTTTCTGACTAGGTGAGGGTGATAGGGACAACACGCATATTATCTGATGAACCATTGCACGCATTATATTATCTACAGTGAACTATTGTAATGTTGGACTGTAATTGGGATTAAAATGAGTCTGGGTGAGCACTAGATCCAGCTCCTTAAAACTATCATATAATGCCCTAAACTTAAAACTTAAAACTCAAAACTATGATAATGAGGGTCTACCAAGTGTAGCAAAAAGGGTGTTCGATAATATGCCTCTTTTGTTAAGTGTAGCAAAGTGGTGCTGTTTTGAATTGTTCATACAGTGTCAAGCGACTCAAGTGCTGTGTGATAATAGAACACCGTATAACATGTGTACCAAACATTGTGTCATACCTGGTTAGAATCAGTACTGGGAAGGGGAGATGATGGTGTAAACCAGAACTCTCTAGGTAGGATACAGAACCGTAGTAGAAACTGACTAAGTAGAGCACCCACGATATGACCCATCATGAACACTACCGTCCTTAGTAGCGGTCTCTGTAGGGAAGTATGGGGTGTTACTAAAATGGGCACAATACATGTTGTAATAATGCCACCTTTGCACTTGCCAGCTAAGTGATGGTAACACTAACTATGGAAACAAATAAACCTTGAAATGGAGAACTAACCTTTGCAGCGACAGGTGAAGTGATGAAGAGAGCTAGAGCGATAGCAGGGTTGAAATAGCCACGCTTACCAAACATAAACAGAGTCAGAACATAGGACATGCCATTAGCCAAACTGAGGGAAAATCTAGCGTTAGTAATGGGTTACATGAAATCAGAATGTTTGTATTGGGTTGAAAGTGTGAAAAATGCAACATCATGACATCATGTTGCATTATTCCACACTTTCAATGTTTCCAACATGAATTATAGGTGGCACAAGATGAACACCCTAATTTATCAGTAGTAGATCAGTTATAATACCTGATATGAAGGGTGGTGTTGGCGGGATCATGTCGAGCTATAGCCATGCTAGTTAGTAGTGTACACAGGAACGACCCTACCATCTCCCCAACAGCTATCTTCCATAACTTCCTCCTTCTCAACTCCTTCCAGCCTAGTTTCCACCAGCCTCTAATGTTGTTCATGATGCAGGCTATATTGTGATAATGAGGGGTGGTTTACTGGTGAAATCGTGAACCTCAATGTTAATTCAGATAAATAAAATTTCGGTTTGTTTTTGTAAAGAAATGTAAAATAGAAATCTACATAAACACCACAAATCACTATTACTAGTGAAAACAGAAGTTTAAATCAATAAAGTAGCCATTTTAGCTTGAATGAAAGACTATGTTCTTCCAAGCCCTCTTTCAAGCTTCATTGTTCCACTTGTACCAATTTCCTTTGTCTCTTTTATGAGCTGAGAGCTTTCATGTTTTATTGGTCACTTGAACCAATCAATACAGTATTGTTATTTGTTACAAACATACCACTTTCTGGTCTAACTTCGGTCAAAACAAAACGGTCACTGTTTTGGACCACCGGTGGAATAAAAACTGCCAAAGTCTTTGAGTAAACAAAACATATTTGATCATTCCTCGTTCTCGTTCGCCATACAGTTAGAAATAGACCACTTCTCCGATTGACAGGATAAGAACTTGCCCGTGTTCTTGGTGGTCTCACACAGCACTATTCTGTCGACACCAAAGAACTCTAACAAGGCGTACTGAGAATCTTCATTCTTAAAACTGAAATCAAGAAGGAAAATATTAGTACAAGTGGAAATGTTGTTCATTTCGGTGTAGAACGTGACAATCTAAAGGAGACAATATGGCCAGGAGGGAAATATAGTAGGAACCGACCGAATCAGTAAATACTGGCCCTTGATTGGCTGATAACCAGTCACGTGACCTATATAAAGAGTTCTGATTGGTTGTTCTGAAATATAGCCCTCTAACAAGTAACAACTATTCATCATGTCTCAACTTACTCCAGTTTAAAGTTGTTCACCCTGCGTTCTGGTTCTATGTCGTCACAATAGATCGAGTTCAGTTTGGCTGCTTTAGCCTTTACAAACAGGGATATCTGACTGTAATCACCCAGACTCGTGTCCCACCCTCCTATTGACCTGAAATTGATCATGTGACGAAACAGGGAGAGATGATTGAAAAAGGGACAAACAAATTGAAATCTCGTCAACTTCTCTCAGTGCAAAATAAAACAGCTTTGACTGTCCAGGGGGGGGGGACTGTCCACAACAACGTTTACCTGATGGCTTTGGTGTCAGCCAGGAAGAATGTGGGAAAGAAATCGACTCTGTGACAATGTTTCCAATCGTTGTGATCAGCCAGCCAGATATCTGAAGATTGATACTTGATAGATTCAATTTGAAAATAGATGGAGATGCATTGTTACATGCATTTTAGAGAACCCATTTAATCCTGATTCCCGATGTTTCAATCCCCACTACTACTACTTTGTTATAGTACCTGATCCCAGAACAAGTTCATACATTCCATTGTCTGTTTCCCTGGCGTTTATTAGGCCATGATAGGAGTTTCCAGGGTTACCCGACACAATCGAGGCATCTGATTTGTCTAGTATATCAATCATCTGCAAGTGGGGATATGAGTTAACCATTGGAAGATCTGGGAGTGTTTGAAAGTTGCGGATATCAGCAGTGAGCACATGTCAAAATGTGTAAGTGTAGTGAGCTGTGATCTAGTTAGGATTTCAGAGCTGCATGATAGTCTCAACACTCCTGGGAAGTGTGCAGCTTACAGTATAACTAGCAGCTCACAGTACTAACAGCTCACAGTACTAGCAGCTCACACACTGTGTGCTAGCTGCAGTGAGGTCTGAGGAACAAAGTTAAATCAATCACCTTGTTAATCCGGATTGTAGCTGTAAATATAATATCATCCTCGACCAATAGAAAATAAGGGGTTTTCACCAGGGACAATGCGGCATTTAGCCGCCCCGCTGTACCAATCTTACTCTTAGTCTTGTATGTTGCTATACGGCTATCAACCCGCTCTAAACGCTGCCTCATCTTTTCTGGAAGAAGTAGCTGTTTTTGATTCACGAAGGAGTAGAGGGTAAGATAAAATCAACTCCCCATTTTCTTCAGATAAGGTCATACGGGTCACAAGTCCCGAAGTCGCTATAAAACTGTCGTGCATTCGTTAATATGAAAATGTCTATCAGACTAGATCTATGTAGTACCCACCGGTGTTTTGAGATGTGTCGGGATACACCAGAATAATGGATTTAATATCAAACTCAACAAAGTAAACTAGTGTTCGTATTGTATTGAAAACTCTCGTCAGATCGTTCGTCTCTAAAATGACGGTTATACAGAGCCCTCCGTCACAACTGAAAATGGGAACATTGTAGATATCTTGTATTGATCACGGAGAGAGGCTCGAGTAAGGCAAGAGATTGGTTAGATTTAGAAATATATTCGTTTTCTTTGGTTTTGTATTAGGGAAAGATCATTTCGCACCTTGCTTCACAGTCGCTGCATCTCTTGATTCTCTTAGGTACAAAGTTGATGGAACACATATCAACAGAGCACCCGAAGTTTGTGAAGGAATGTCGATACCAAAACTTCTTATTATATTCTGGAAAATTCAAAATGTTAAACATTAATTTTCCAAAGAAAGATCAATAATAGATCATTTTGTACTATGTAGTTTCTCTCTCGTTACCTTCTAAAGACAGAAGTTTAAACTCTGCAGAAGTACAATCTTCAGAGAACTTCAGCTCTGCTCCCTCACAAGGCTTATCACGGAACTTCGTTGGAGCCAGGCAATGCTGCTTCTCACTGAGTTGAGTTTTCAAGTAACCCCCTTCAAATCTTAGAGATGGGCGGTCGGAGTTGAATCCTGAAATAACAAAATAAGATGGTAAGAATCATAACAGTATTCTACTCGTCTATTAATCGATCCAACTCAGGATTGTGCTCACTTCTCACCGATTCTGTCCACTGTTTCCACGTGAATGGGGTGATTGTTAACTGAAACTGTTGTCCCCATAACAATGAAGGTTTGATCTGGGAAATCTCGACGACAATGCTGTAAATAGAGCTGTCCGAGCTCCTGGTTTAGACATTTTCCACTGGTGTGAATGAGATACCCCTGGATAGGCGCTGAAAGGAAAACAACGATAAATATTTAAATTATTTACTTCAACAGAGGTTAAATGTTATTCTTACTTGGTGGTTCCTGGACTAAAATGGGAGGTGACACACGGGTTAGTCCAGCGAACAAGAGGTAGAAAACGACTCCAATAGTCGCCAGACAGATACATCCCCGGAATGCTACTTTGATCGCTTTTAGCATAACACACGGGTGTCAAGTTAGCGTTGGAGGCCTTCCACACACGGTATTTCGCTCGCATTTCTGGATTTTTGCGTGGGCGTTTTCCAAAGTTTGAACTTTTTGTGGTTGCTTTTTTGAAATTTTCAGTTTCGTTTTTCAAATTCATTTTCATCGCGCGCGGCGCAAGACCGTGCGCAACTATATTTGCATCACATAAATTAAAATTTCGCGGATGCACGTTGGCTCTAAAAAAAGTCGTTTGAATAGACTTCAGCCTAGCTGGCTTCATCACCTGACCAAGCAAGGAGCTATGGTTCCGATTTGGAATGAAAAATAAAACGGAATGATTGTGGATATTTGCAAAACATTCAATTTAACAACAAAATAACATAAACATTCCGTTGCTGCGCCTGCAGTCGCAGATGTCAGTGTAACAGAAAGTAGCTCTCATTTTAATTATCGTCGACGTCAGTAACTAAAAAGGAAATAATTGTACTTGAAGGACGAGCTCCTAATAATAATGTAAGAACCTCGTTCTACAGTACACTTAAAACTTAATTTTAAATTCAATAGGATTGAATAAAACTGAATCAAATTTCAAAAGATCTATCTCTCTCTTAAATTTAAAGTTAAAATGGTGTTAACTCACGTCTCACAGTCACAATTGCACTGTAGTCTGAGTCATCAACACACCTAAAATTTTAAATTCTTGATAGTGATTTCACACATAAATTTAACTCACACATAAAATAAACTAACGCTCTAACTCTATGACAGAATAACTTGCTGAGCTGCTACTGATATAATGCGGACAAAAATATAACTGAACTCAATAATATAATGCATCTGAATATATCATCTCTATTTCTCTCTCTGAAAAACAAACAAAATAACAACCTCAAACTGAAACAGATCAATTGCTGATGGCGATAGCTTGTTCAGGGTAAGAACAAGTGATACAACAGTATCTCTCAAGCTAAAAGATAAACAGGGTCCGATCAAAAGAGAGAGCTCTATATTTCGGTCAGCTCTATTTGCTTTTCTTAGGTTCCAACACCAGAGACATTTCATACAGAGTTTCTTCGTCCAGCGCAATGAGTTGTTGAAGGGGGGCCACAATACTGGGCACCACCTCAAAGTGGTAGGGTTGTTGCTGGGGAGGAGAGGGAGGGTTAGTAAAATACAGATCAATTGGATGACAAAGAACAGCTGACTGGCGGCGCACTAAGGCCAGGTCGATGTCGCCAGACAGAAGAACATGCAACTGCAACCATCAACCAACTACAACAACCCCTTACCCCGTTGATTATTAGGTCCGCAAACCCCCGAGAGCTACCTGGTATAGTTTGAGACGGTTGATAATATTGTTAATGTAGGTGCACTTCACAAAGTTTATCATCCCATTCAGCACGGTAGGGTTGCACTCCGAAACAAAGGTTAGATCCGACATGAAGAGACCAACGTAGGGAATACACGGTGGATCAGACTGGAGGGAGGAGGGGGTTATGAGAAATAGTAACAAATTGTGGGGTACAGTTCAAGATCCTTGAGATATGTTCTAACACTCCCTTACAAAGTTACAATTTGTAAAAGAGACTCTCAGTGAGGCAACAAGAGCATACCTCAGCTAGTATTTTCCTGAGTGTTCTAAAGTTGTTGTTGGGGATTATCAGCTCATAAAGTTCATCAAGTCGTCCACAAACCTTCCGATCCACCTGATGTAGAGAAGGGTTGTCAGTGAAATGGGTGATTAGTGGTAGAACCTGGGAAGGTTCTAGGATCGTGAAAAAATTTAATTAATTATTTAATCAATTAAATATCTAATTACCTTATTCCAACTTGATTGTAGTCGACTGATGGCACTCCCTTCCAGCGCATTGATTACAGCAATGAAGGAACTAAAGTTATTTAACTTATACAGCTCATCAGCAATGTGAATAAAGTCCGATATCAACCGGGCTCGATCTGATTTCCCCTTTTGGGCGAGTATGGAAGTAGCCGCCCAGCGAGTCAGGGTGTTCATCCTCTCTGCGTAGTGTAGGATATTCTTCGCTTGATGAGAGTATTTAGGTTTAACCCAGGCCTGGTTCACTAACTCGAGGGGTTTGATCTTCTCGAAGAGTTTGAAATCCAACATGGTTAGTTGTCGGGCTATCTCGGCGGGTCCGTGGTCGAATAATGTGGCGTTGGGCGATAAATTGGGCGGGAGCTGAAACACAAGATAATCAGTCAGTACATTTAACAAATTATAGGTATATCCACCTAGAGTACTATCTAACTAGCACCCCCCTGGTGACATTGACATCTCACACACAGTCAAGCAGTGAGGTAGCCATGTTACCACCCCCCCCCACTAACACTACCCACCTTGAGGGGCGGTGTCTCGATATCTCCCATGGAGACGGTCGGAGTTTGAACTGTCCCCCTAACAACCAGCAACTTCTGCCGCAGGATCCGGTACTGTTGGGGATTATCCGGGTACACACATGTCCGAATAAAGTTCATAAACTCTTTTTGGAGTAGCACCGAATCTGAAATGGGAAGGGGGGTTACTGAGATATTCTCCCTTCTATTGTTATTATTATTCGCTGTCCTGTCAGAGCATTGACCTGACAGGATGGGACCAACTAATTTATAAGTAGTTAGGTGAGGGAAACCCAATGATATGATTACCTCTAAAATCGTCCCCATCGCTGACCCACAATTTGAGACAGTTGATCACCCCATTTTGTATACAAGTCCGATATTTCACAAACTCTGTCAACGTCATATTGGGTTGTCGGGGCACGTTATACCGTTGTATCAGCTTTCGTAGCAACTGCTTCGGTGTTGTGAATGCCTGGGGATATACGTATGGGTGTGTGGTTTCAGGTTTGTTATAGTTCGATAATCAGAGGTTCAGAAAGTAACTCAGATTAGATTGGGATACCATATTATTCAACAAGACATTTGAACATGATCTCGAGAGTTGTTACCTGGTATGTTAGAAGAAAGACCTTGACAAAGTCTATTTTGTAGTTGTTGGTGTTGGTTAGCAACTCTACAAACCGATTAAATGTACCACTTTTCACCTGCAATGGGAGGGAGAGTTACAAATTGATATGGAGGATTTCAACTTTCAAGATAGCAATAGGATATTGAGATTGGGGGTTACATGATAACAATATTAGAATATCGGAACAAGATATCAGTAGTATATAAAATGGGGACGCTGTGACACGATTCTGGTGTCACCACATTATTCCATATTTGGGCATATCACGTGACGTCACGTGATGTCACAATTATGTCACGTGATGTTACATGATTATGACGTCATGGTGTGACGTCACTTTGTGACGTCACACCATGACGTCATAGAATTTTGCAAACCGTTGTGTATTCAATATTTGCATACGTCATATGATGTAACGTGATTAATCACGACTATGAAGTCACCAAATAATTAGGTATTTTCAGGTCAGCACAGAATGTATGTGTAAACACGCGAATTATGATCAAATTGCCAGCTTTTTGGACTATAACGACAAGGAAATTCGTTTTTTCAATCTAAAACATAAACAACATCAGAAAAATAAACCTTAATTTCACGTATGCTCACAATTTCATTACAAAACATGTTAAACCGTTCATTAGCGCTTGCTATATCATCTCTTGTCTGTTGCTGATGGAGAAATATATGTACATGTGGTATTTCATTGTTGAAATCATCCCATAATTCTTTATCAAATTCGATACCATCTTCATCATCTGACCAATCAGACCAGTTGTCTGCCATTTTGCTAAGAATTGGCACATTCGCTTTTTATATACAAA
This sequence comes from Pleurobrachia bachei, assembly GCA_000695325.1. Lineage (NCBI taxonomy): Eukaryota > Metazoa > Ctenophora > Tentaculata > Cydippida > Pleurobrachiidae > Pleurobrachia > Pleurobrachia bachei. The sequence goes on along the minus strand of AVPN01001726.1, from coordinate 11,100 downwards.
ATACAGTTACCGATACCGGGGTCTCGCACGCCACGATTGGTCACATAACCGGAAAGTGGTTTGACACAGAATGGTCGATAGTACCCTCGTATCCATCATTGAACCCGGAGTCGGACACTCAAAACAGTCCGTATTGTCCTTAGTTGGTTCCACCGTACACTAATCTGAAACAGAAACTATGTCAGACCAATTCTTGAACAATTTTCATATAAAAGCAACTAATTAAAATCATTTTTAACGATGTTCGGCTACATTCTTTCCTATTTGTTCGCGAGCTCCTTTTTTGTGGAATTTGACAGCAAAAACTGTACCACATTCTTAGCTTTGGGAAAAAACATTGTTTTGTCTAGAAGACAAAACTACACGGAGCTAATGATCATGAATAACTCTGATTTTCAACAGTATACCCTACCTACTACAGATGTATACAGTTTTGAATGGCCGTCTATGAAGTTAAATGGACTAGCAATGATACTCGGTTTTAGTAAAGGAGACCCTATTAACACCACTACAGATCTTGTGACATTTTTCTGTCCTGTTAAATCTCTGTCAAATGTAATATACAGTACAACAGAAGAGAAAATCACCAACTTAAACTGCAGATGGGATGATACTTCAGCCATTGGTTTATCTGCACTTATCGCATTTATTTTTATTAGCCTCTACATGGGAAAGTTCATGCCAGAACAGCTCTCTACTCTATACCATAATATTCGTCGTACCCCTGGGGAATTGGAAATAGAGAGTTTAGATGACTATAAATTAGAAGAAATCCAGGAAACCACTACCACGTTCTAGTTCAGTTTAGTCAAACTATATAAGACCAAGTAAACCTGATTTTCTTAAAATGGATTCACATATAATCATCGCAAGCAAAAATGGTGAAAATCCTCTTATTTCGTCAATTGATCCAGTTAATCAACAAAATTTAGAAATTGGAATCAAGTCTGTATCATATGGGGAAATTTCAGAGTTTTACTTTGAGTTTTTGGTCAATGGAAAACAGTACATTTTTCCTATTCTAAATTTGAATGAGTACGCAGATTTGGCAACGAAGCCATCTAGACTTCAACTGCTTGATAAGATCGTGGAGCAGGTTAAAAAGTTTGCTACTGATTTTATGCTTCCAGTATTAGTGAAAAAAAGGAAAGGGAAAGCTACACAGGGCAAACCAGGAATAAATATTTTGACTGGAGCTAAGGGCGTTCAAATATTACATGTTCCCCGAATCTTAAATCCTGAATATAAATTAAGCGGTATCGGTATTGGTGAATGGCACATCACAAATACGGCAATGAATTGGGTTGAGGAGTTGAAGCAAGTTTCTGTTCAACCGGGTTTCATTTATTGTAATCTTATTGAAAATAGTTACCTTAATGGGCATAGATCAAAGTTACTTCAAGTTGTTCCTTTTGATAACGGACCGAATGCATACAAGACGTGGGAGGTTAAAAACCCAAACTACATTCCAATTCAAGTCAATCAATTTTCGTATCTTGAGTTCGCAATCAGGGACCTGAAAGGAGAGTTAATTAAATTTTCTTCATATCGAGATATTGTGTTAACATTACATATTCGTGGAGTATAAAAGGACTATAATTCATGGAGTATAAAAGGATCTATTTGTAAAATAACTCATTTTCGTTAATTATGGAAGTTGTTTCACTTAGTAACACACCTTCTTACCGTCGTATGATTTTACAACACGGGAAAGGGTTAGATAAAGAAGGTTACTACGTTTATGATCAAAATGGTGAAGGTGTGGGTGCTGTGTTTTCGTCAATTTTACGTGGCGCTGTCCCAATAATCGCTCCTTTAGCGGCCGAGGGAGTGAAACAAATTGTTGACAAGATTGCCAAGAAATCTATAAAAGGGGCAAGAAAGACCCCATCAGATAATCATTCTTCGAAAAAACGTCGAATAAACAAGCGAGTTGCAGCTGATCGTAGAATCAAAAGAAGAGTTACACCATATCCAATTAAAGCGAGAGTATGAGGACTTTTAAGAATCTCCCTGAAGCAGTCTCATCAGATCTTCTGCTTTGGCTTGGCAGAAACCGTCAACCAATATATCTATTGATAATACATATGAACTTAAAGTCTATCCAAGGGAAACATTTTCCGGAAATGCTCCAGCAAGTTTTACAGTTCCTCCCCAACCACAGGGGATGCTTCAGGGATTAGATATTGTTACAAAATTCAAACTGCTTAAAGGAACCGAAGATGCTCCCAAGGCTGAAAATCTTTCCATTATTAACAACTTTGCTAATTCACTCTGGGGATTGGTCGAAGTTAAGATCTCTGATCGAGTAGATATTATGCAGAGCATGAGAAATAGTTATGCATATATGTCTTATTTTGATACTATTTTGAATACAGACCCAAATCGTCTTGATAATCTAAGGAAAGATCAGATCTTTGTCATGGACTCCGGTATCACAAAAGCTGACGCAGATGATACGACATTTGCTGGTGTTAGCAAAGACTATGGGATTAATTATGATGATCTAGATATTTACGTAGATGAAGGTGAAACAGCTGGTGAAGGCCAAGCGACACAAAAGTCAAAGATCGCAAGACAGGCTGAAAACATATCTGGCATCAAAAGAAGAAGGGCAACTTTTGAGGAAACAACATTGACAAGCAAACTCCACTGCCCTCTTTTCAATACCCACAAGGTTTTACCACCGAATATGGATATTAATATCAGCCTAACAAAGAATCTTGACAAGTTTTTACTTATGGCAGATACAGATACTGATGAATTTTCGGTGAAAATTACTGATGTTCACCTAATTGCTCGATATCTCCGTCCATCGGATGTATTTTTGAATCTTGTCGAGGAGCGGTTAGCAACGGAAGCAGCACCTTATTATATCACTAAACCAGAGATTATTGTCAAGCCTGTTGGTACACAGGGTCAACATATTCGCCTGAATAACCTGTTTCCTGATAACAAAATACCGCAACATGCATTCTTTTGTTTACAGTTTACAACCGATTTTGAGGGAAAATTCAAAGGGAACCCATTTGCGTTTTTACCCATGAAACGATTTCAACTTCATCTTGATGGGAAACCATACTTTGCTGACCCTATTACTACCGAAACTTATGTTGCTAATGGTAAAACTATATACGATAAAGGTGGATCATTTTTACGACAGCTTTATGCAAGTATAGGTAAAAGTGAACGGGGAACTTGTCTAATCAACTCACTTAATTTTCAACAAAACTTCATAGTCGGAGTTTCTTTCCAGCCAGGGAGAAATGGAGAATCCCTGCACGGTTATCTATCACCCCAAATAGTTAGTTCTACTAATTTGGAAATTGACGTTGATCAAAACTATAAAGAAGGCGTAGTTCTAATTATTTATGCAGTTTACAATCGTTTGGTCAAAATCCATGGTGATAGATCTATTGATATTGTGGAATGAACAGTCGGACTCTTAATCATTTTTTAAAAAACAATGACTATACCAAAAGGTACTTTCTAGGGACTTACCCAGCGTGTAAGGTCCCTACATCTAGAAAGAAAGTATTTTGTTTCATAACAAATACAGATGAACATGATAAACCAGGAAAACATTGGGTTGCATGGTTTGTCAGGGGTAAAGAAGTTACGTTTTTTGACTCATTTGGTCGTTCCCCATTTAACAGTGCGTTCCCGCATGATTTTGTGGATTTTTCAGAGAAATTTGAAAAGTGTAAATTTGTTTCTAACCCAGTACAAGAACCTGGTTCGCCGTGGTGTGGGTTACATTGTATTCACTTTATTTTTATGATATGTGTTGGTCTAGATGTGGGAGATTTTTTGAAGAATTATAAAACAAGTAATATTATAAGTATTTTTAATCAAATTTCAAACTAAACAGTCGTATTACAGTTCTAACCCAATTGATTTCAAAATTGAATAAACCCGAGCATACTTGGTTAAAAATTTTCTCTTCTTCGTGTCCTTGATAAATTGTCTGAAAGGTATACCTAGATCCTCACCATTGTGGTACATATTTCCATTCTCAATAAGAAACAATCGGGTACAAGCATTGATCAACGGATCCGTACCGGAAGAAGGAGTGTACAGGTTTGCCGGGATACTAATCTCCTTACTTTTACCATTATGCATGGGAACTAGAATATAACGACTCATTTCGCAAAACTTTCCGAATAATTTCCGCCACTAGTTTATTATTTTTTATCATAACGGCTTTTATACTGCTTGAATCCACCAACTTTTTTGAAACAGATCTTCTAAAGCCTAGTTTTAACGCTCTTTTACCAATTTCACGGATTATCGTGAAAAATACAGACGGAGCCCCCTCAACTATGGCTTTTCGTTTTGAGGGAGTAGTTTCAGTATACTGTTTTAGAATAAACCGATGTTTCTTTAAAGAAATACGCTTACCCATGGGTCCCAATAATCTGTAATCACAGTCAATTCTTTTGGAAGTAGGGGCGAAAAACTTAACAAAACAAATCCTCGTGGTTTATCTGACGCCCTTTTATACGCTTCCAAAATTCTATTAACATCTTTCCCAACAAAAACCTGTCTAGCCAGAGTGTTGATTTGTCGAAAATTTCTCTGATTTTGAAACAGAACATAATAGTGAGCGTTGGCTGACATAGTTCGAAACGTTTCACAATTCGGGAAGAGATTTTGGGTGATGAAAAACAAGCTGATCTTTCTATGATGAGACCCCATGATAAACGCAGAAGCAACTTCTTTGTTTAGACTAAGTAATAAATCATCTATGACCAGCATACTCGGTTTACTAGTGTCGACCTTGGAAAAATCCAAACCCTCTATAAAACAAATTTCAGGATGGTCCCTCATAAAGGGCTGCTCGACTGAATACATGTAAAATATTCGCTCTGGGAATGGTTCAATTAGTCTTTCCCTAATCACACGTAAAATGAATTGAGTCTTTCCTGCTCCGGTTTGTCCATAAACTATGGTATTGTGGTTCGCTAAAAACTTGATAGGCATCTAAAAAAGTTCTCGTTGATCTACCCAACTGTTGGCTGCGTCAGAGTAACCCTTCCACTTCACTAAATATTGCAGCCTTCCCTTTTCTTTTCTCTTCTGGATAATTTTTTCAACTGGATAGATGTTGCTTGATGTATTCACTTTCTGGACCTCTACTTCATAGAAACTTCCCTTTAATTCCTCACCGTTAAAGTCTTTTATACTATACGTGACTGGGTTTGTATTTTTAACCTTGCTTATAGTAAAAATTTCGTACTGCCATGTCTGCTCAGAACCCTTTTCAAAAGGATTTTTCAGTCGAGTTATTCTGACATTATCGCCTACTGCAAGCTTAGGTGGTCGTTTTTTAGGAAGTGGGGGGTATAGTATTTTGCGAACTTTCTTCTCGTTTTCCTGGGTCACGTCCACAGGCCGCATTTTTATTGATCTATTATAACTATGGTTGTAGCCATTCACTAGATCATCTAGTATATCAACCCACCGAGGTTTACCCAAAGCGGTGAAGGCTCTTAACATACGCATGCGTAAAGTTCTGTTCACTCTTTCTACAATCGCACATTTGCGATCTGACGAAACTGAATAATGATCCACACCGTTAGCGGCTAAAAAACGTTGGAACTTTTTGTTCAAAAGGGTAAAATTTTGAGGATGACTAGCGCAACTATTACAGTTTTAGACCCACTTTTGCACACCTGGTGGTGTAGTGGTAGCGTACTGGACTCCCACACAGGAGGTTGCAAGTTCGAATCCTGGATTCGATTACATTTTTCAACTGGATCGTGGTGATTGTGTGTGTGTGTGTGAACAGATGGCGCTGACAAGGGACTTTGGTAAGAGAAAACAATGGCATGAGAAGTTTTGTGCTTTGTATATGTCTCGTTACCATGTCAACTAATGGGAATGAGATGGAACGATCAATGAATAGGGTGGGTAGATCAATGTATCTCTCTTTCCCTCCCTCTCCCTCTTTCAACCACATCGAATTGTATGTACCAGTGTGTTGCACCCTTTCTCTCTCTCTAAGACTACCGCAGTTAGTTATCTATTGTGTAACAAGATACACTAATCACACAAACAAAGCCTACTACCAGCACCAGGTGCATCGTTCCAATGGGGCTCTTTCTACATCTTTCTTTCTCTCTGTATAGCTGACAGCCAAACGTTGCTTGTAGCTCCCGTGGATTTCCTCTCTTTATTTATTATAGCTGACAGCCAAACGTTGATTCTCAATTTTCCTCTCAGTGCAGCTTGTTTCATGTGGTCTGTCTATATATTGCCCAACTGCAACAGATCCGCTCATTTCCCAATTTGTGTTATAGTGTGTGCATCAACTTTTTGCTCACCTAAACCTTTCAAAGCAAGCTATGTTATTGACAAGATCGAGTCTTGTTGGTAAATCCTCCTCCACTACGGCCTTATTGGAGTACTTCGCTCGCAGCAATTCACTCAATCGGACTGGTTTTCTGGATTACAATCGGCTAGGAGAAAAGGATGGAGTCGGATTAGTCGGTGTCTCTGAAATGTTTGTGGATAACTTTGTTCTTTCTGTACTTGTGCCAGACTACGATGTGCAGAGAGGGAAATATGCACACTGTGGAGCAGTAAACAAAAGTATTCGAGAACTCCTTGACTCGTTTAAGTTGCAGAAATGCGTGGTAAAAGCAATTGGATGTACAGAATGTAAAGGTGTTGAACCTGGAACCAAAGTTAATTTCGAGCGGAATGGTCAACAGATCGAAAAGTATTTCTCCCAGGAGTACAAGATTGCTTGCCCAAATGCTCCGTACCAATGTGTCATGGAGTTTGAGTTGTTGCGTTCTGGAGAGCTAAAAAACAGAAATTTCTTGCTCAAGGATATTGACATTACCAAGGATTTCGCTGGTTCATTCGACAAGGAGGAAGTTATCGAACATTTGGTAAAGTACAATGGCTTCCGTGTGCAGAATAGAGAAGATGGTGATTTGTTTGCTCCCCGAACTATCCTTGATAATGACGCTAAAGTTGGTAGAAACTGTCTATCTTTCATGGAAACTAAACACGCCAGAAAATCTACAACAAGATGGTGCAAATGCTAGAAAGTCAGAGTGTTAGAAGTTCAGTCGGGTGTCATTGGCGGGATTGGGTAGTACAACAGGGTACTTGTTTGGCAACAGCACGGGATTCCGCGACAGAGAGAGGGTTAACTAGGTCAGAGGTAACTTTCTACATTGGTCCAGAACAGATAATCCCTTCCCATGCAATGATCGAGGAGACTTTGGAGGGATTGGTGTATTTCATACCTCCCAGCTTGATATATATATACTCCACACCGTTTTCGCATACATGGGAAGTGTATTGCGATAGTTTTTCTCATTCTCTCATCTGCATACATGTTGCCCCACTGCCAACAACTCTCCGAAAAGATAAGGATGGGAAACAACTCGAGAAAGTCTGGTCAACAACAGCTCTTCTAGTCAACAGCTACAATGAGGTGACATCGAAGATTAGTGGCCAAGTAATAGAGAACTTTGAAAAGAATTGGGAGTGGATTCTACGAAACAATACTCTAAATGGAAATCTTCCTATCGATATCATAGAGATAACCGACTGTACTCGAACACTGGACGAGGGTAAAAAGTCAGACGCTCTCATCACTGTTTCTGGAGGGCGGTTTTTTAAGTCGGATGGAGGGTCAACATCTTTCCAAACCAGAATTGTCTCTAAAAAGGGTATTTTTAGTTGGACTAAACATAGCGATGAAGAGATAGCTGCAATGATTGCAAGTTCGGGAATAGTACCACACAAAAACTGCTTACCGCTGATCGCAAATAAGGGTGCAAACACAAACTCTAAAGTAACCGTCACTCTAAACAAGGTGGATGAGCCTGATATCCATCTTCTACCATCGAAAAAGAGAAAGGTAGATTCTGTGCAGGATATAGAAGACTGTCTCCATGCAGAGGCCAGTTCAATCGAAGCAGCCCGAGCACCTCTTTTTCTCTACCTTGGTGAACAGAAGGAAAGGTTGTCACGGATAAAGGAGTATGGTAAGCTCACTGATTTGGCTGTAAATTCTCACCTACAGTACCTTGATCAAGTGACATACCCTGTTGTTACCGTAAAGTACTATCCAAAAACTCAATATGGTGCTAAATTTCGATTACTACTCGAAACCCCTGACTATCCACTAAAAGTATGGTCTAACTGGAGTCTAACGAATGAACTACTCCAGTACAAAGAGGAAAGGAGTGATTTGTTCGATACACAGACTGGTTATATAATTTGGTAGATTCCTCTGTTATTGGCTCTCTTGTAATTCGAGGAAAAGGTCTAAACCAACATCGTCACTGGACAGTTTACTGCAGTTTCCTCCCTGCTGACAGCTCTGACCCCAAGCCTTCTACTGCGACAACATCTGTGACTGTAGAGGATCTCCAGAAAACTCCAGATTTCTCAAAATCTCCGATGGTTGGGGTGGGAAGGGAAGAACTTTTTCCGTATATGCAGTGTGGGAGACTATCCGAATTCCCAGTTGGAACTATCAAACTGATCGAAGACATCGGCTGGATCAGTCACCAAGGAAAAGAGAAGCTGTTGGTTAAAGTAGATGGAAAATGGTACCAGATTTCGCTGGTTCATTCGACAAGGAGGAAGTTATCGAACATTTGGTAAAGTACAATGGCTTCCGTGTGCAGAATAGAGAAGATGGTGATTTGTTTGCTCCCCGAACTATCCTTGATAATGACGCTAAAGTTGGTAGAAACTGTCTATCTTTCATGGAAACGGTTAATGGATTCCAAACACGCCAGAAAATCTACAACAAGATGGTGCAAATGCTAGAAAGTCAGAGTGTTAGAAGTTCAGTCGGGTGTCATTGGCGGGATTGGGTAGTACAACAGGGTACTTGTTTGGCAACAGCACGGGATTCCGCGACAGAGAGAGGGTTAACTAGGTCAGAGGTAACTTTCTACATTGGTCCAGAACAGATAATCCCTTCCCATGCAATGATCGAGGAGACTTTGGAGGGATTGGTGTATTTCATACCTCCCAGCTTGATATACTCCACACCGTTTTCGCATCCATGGGAAGTGTATTGCGATAGTTTTTCTCATTCTCTCATCTGCATACATGTTGCCCCACTGCCAACAACTCTCCGAAAAGATAAGGATGGGAAACAACTCGAGAAAGTCTGGTCAACAACAGCTCTTCTAGTCAACAGCTACAATGAGGTGACATCGAAGATTAGTGGCCAAGTAATAGAGAACTTTGAAAAGAATTGGGAGTGGATTCTACGAAACAATACTCTAAATGGAAATCTTCCTATCGATATCATAGAGATAACCGACTGTACTCGAACACTGGACGAGGGTAAAAAGTCAGACGCTCTCATCACTGTTTCTGGAGGGCGGTTTTTTAAGTCGGATGGAGGGTCAACATCTTTCCAAACCAGAATTGTCTCTAAAAAGGGTATTTTTAGTTGGACTAAACATAGCGATGAAGAGATAGCTGCAATGATTGCAAGTTCGGGAATAGTACCACACAAAAACTGCTTACCGCTGATCGCAAATAAGGGTGCAAACACAAACTCTAAAGTAACCGTCACTCTAAACAAGGTGGATGAGCCTGATATCCATCTTCTACCATCGAAAAAGAGAAAGGTAGATTCTGTGCAGGATATAGAAGACTGTCTCCATGCAGAGGCCAGTTCAATCGAAGCAGCCCGAGCACCTCTTTTTCTCTACCTTGGTGAACAGAAGGAAAGGTTGTCACGGATAAAGGAGTATGGTAAGCTCACTGATTTGGCTGTAAATTCTCACCTACAGTACCTTGATCAAGTGACATACCCTGTTGTTACCGTAAAGTACTATCCAAAAACTCAATATGGTGCTAAATTTCGATTACTACTCGAAACCCCTGACTATCCACTAAAAGTATGGTCTAACTGGAGTCTAACGAATGAACTACTCCAGTACAAAGAGGAAAGGAGTGATTTGTTCGATACACAGACTGGTTATATAATTTGGTAGATTCCTCTGTTATTGGCTCTCTTGTAATTCGAGGAAAAGGTCTAAACCAACATCGTCACTGGACAGTTTACTGCAGTTTCCTCCCTGCTGACAGCTCTGACCCCAAGCCTTCTACTGCGACAACATCTGTGACTGTAGAGGATCTCCAGAAAACTCCAGATTTCTCAAAATCTCCGATGGTTGGGGTGGGAAGGGAAGAACTTTTTCCGTATATGCAGTGTGGGAGACTATCCGAATTCCCAGTTGGAACTATCAAACTGATCGAAGACATCGGCTGGATCAGTCACCAAGGAAAAGAGAAGCTGTTGGTTAAAGTAGATGGAAAATGGTACCAGGGAGGCATTGACTTGGAGAAAAAGGCAGATAGCATTTTTAAAAACTCTTATGATTTTTAACTGTTCTAAGCTAACTTGATGTCATTGTCCTCTTTTCTCCGGTTTGTTACATTGGTTCGACGTGGAGATTGGTACAAAGTCGTCGATTACAAAGATGCTATTCTGTATTCGAAACCAGATGGTAAAAAGAAGATTATCGATGTAAGGGAGGTTGATGTCAAGGGTGAGATGCGGAAACTTCTCCTTAGTGCGGAAGGGAAGGTCTACAAGTTGAGAAAAACCAAATTAGAAGACACTGTTAAACCCGGATACGTGTAATAATTTTATGTTTCTTTTTGGATATGGTATTGTTGTCGATTCTTTTAATTTAAAAAACCAAATAACAGTGTCCTTTGTTAGAAAAAAAAAACTAAAAAACAGATGGATAAGAGTGAGAGACAAAAAGAGAGGGAGACATAAAGAACAAGACTAGAGAGACATATAGAAAACACAAAACTTCTCATGACATTGTTTTCTCTTACCAAAGTCCCTTGTCAGCGCCATCTGTTCACACACACACACACACACACAATCACCACGATCCAGTTGGAAAATGTAATCGAATCCAGGATTCGAACTTGCAACCTCCTGTGTGGGAGTCCAGTACGCTACCACTACACCACCAGGTGTGCAAAAGTGGGTCTAAAACTGTAATAGTTGCGCTAGTCATCCTCAAAATTTTACCCCTTTGAAAAAGAACTCCCACCCAAAGAGTGCTTCTACAGTCAGCTAACTGA
>AVPN01001725.1:2068-19116 GCA_000695325.1 Pleurobrachia bachei | reverse complement strand
TTCTGTCAATATTACCAACTTTTATCCTCCCCTTGCTGTTCTTTACCCTGGAAAATAAGAAGAACTTTGTTGAGAACGGGTTGTGTAAAAACGAAACAGTGTGTGAGTGTGATATAGATTACAGTACTTTAACGGGGAGGGAAGTGTCGTGTTAGGAGACTGAAAGCACACAGATGCAGCTGCAAATGGGGAGGTGTGGTACTAACTTTATTCCCGCCAGGATCTTCAGTAGGGTAGATCGACCTGATCCCGCTGGACCCGTAATGGCAGTAACCTGGCCCCCATAGAACTCACCATAGCAACTATTTAGTTTTACCCCTCGTGCTGCGGTAGTGAAGATGTTAAAATTCGTCTTGTGGGGGGGGAGTAGGACCTTAAAGTTAAATCGTGATCAGATCAAGAGTAAACCAATTTTTATTGATATTAATTATTACACCACCTACTGTGGGTTTGTTCTGTTTAAATTCACACCACTTACATTTGTAACAGGATAACAGATCGAAACGTAAACAGTTGTCAGGGTACAACTTCTGCTCCTTCACTTCAACCGCCTTGTCAAGGGTCCTGGAGAAATAGAGGTGTACACTAAATATTAGATCAAGGGTCCTGGAGAGGGACGTTGGAGAGGGGGAAGAAAGATGTTGTTAAGCTACTTTCGTGGAGTGTACTAGATAATATCAGATCAAGCCAACAGAGATCAGTATATAATGGAGACTGGAGAGGATACCTTCTCGTTGCCATGGCAATTTACTCCACAGTACTAGCCCAGCACACAAGAGACACACATAAAGAAAGAAGTGAAATTGAAAGAGAGCTGTTGCAAAGTATTTTAGTACATCGCACCACTATATGGCCACTTATTATAGTGTGAGACTCAGTTTTAGTAGGCACACGTCAAAAGACACTTTACGCGGTGTTTCTCAGTTTCAATTTTAACACTGTCCCTATACCGTTTCCTGTTTACACGCTTTTGTATTGTGTGACTGTGATGTTTGTTTCTATAATATGTAGTAGCTACACACATCACCTCTTCACATCAGCTCTAAAGGGATCCAACATATGAAGTAGGGTTCCTGGTTGATAAATTCTAACTAGATGACAATGTTTCTGAAACAGCTCAGCAGCTGCAGCTATTTCTTTGTTACACCTAGTCCCTCAAACTACCTTTCAGTATCACTGCTGTAACCAGGATCCCCAGAAACATCTGGACTGCCTCCCTGCTGATCTGCCGTTATCTCTCCACCACCCCCATCACCCCCTCCTACTGTTGATGTAGAGGGGGTCGGGGCGTCTCTTAATTGTCCGCTGCTGCTACTACTAGCAATACTCTGAGAGGGATTTTAAAGAATTGAAACTGTTGATAGTTTGGACAACCCTGACAAAACTTAGGTTATGATTATCGCTGACAAGGGATGGGTATAACTGCGTTACTAACCTGCGGTGTAGAGTTGTTCTGATCTGTAAGGTTGCTGTATAGAGGTGGTGACCCCGGGACTAACCTGGTGTGTAGAGTTCTGTGTGCTGTATAGAGGTGGTGATCCGACTGTCAGACTGTAGAGAGGATCTACCTCGTCCATCGTTATCTCATCTCCACCATTTATGTGAACCATGGAGCCTGACATATTGGGGGGGGGTTAGAGGGGTGTTATCTCATCTCCACCATTTATCATGTGAACCATCTAGGGACCTGTTATAAGAGAGAGGTCGTGTGAACCATCTAGGGACCTGTTATAAGAGAGAGGTCGTGTGAACCATCTAGGGACCTGACAGATTACAATAGCTTGACTCTCTCTCTACAATGTACTGGAGATAGTGATGGGTCCTACTGCAGCAGTAAACATACACACACATTGAGCAGGCTACAATTCTCAACAATGAAAGGTAGACCTAGTGAGGGGTGTAGTAGTGGGTTAGAGGGGTGTAGACTGTAGGGGGGGTTAGAGGGGTGTGGTGGGGATATCATCTCCACCTGTTATAGTGGACTGTCTCCATGTTGGTGGAGCCCGGGACGTGCGATTATTGATATTTACTTATTGTATATAACGTTCTAATTTTTCCATGATAAAATTAATGTGAACCATGGAGCCTGGAGAAGGGGTTTAGTGTGTGGTTAGAGAAGAAGGGTTTAGTGGGTAGGGAAGGGAGGGCAAATTCAAATGTAGGGTAAAGACATAATACCGAAACTGTGAGAGCCGAGCTGAGGCAGCACCGTCTACATCAAAATCAAATGAAAAGCAGTGGCAGTAAATTTGGCTACTATTTCTGCAACAAAATACGCTAAAAAGCAGGGGAGGCAGGAGACTATCATATATATGCAACCTTGGAGGGGTGGGGGAGATAAAGCACGTCACACACAGACCGTGTTGGAGATAAGAGGGGGTCTAAAATTACAGCCTGTCGAGAGACATGTGGTGAGTTACTGAGAAGAGAATAGGAGAGAGGGGGTATATCACCTATCAGGTTTCAGCAGTGTTTTAACGATTTGTTTTTCTAGACTAAGCAACAAATAAACAAGCAACGCATTACGCAAGTCTAGAGTTAATGTGTGCCGTGAGTACTACTCACGGCACACATTAACTCTAGACTGCTAAATAATTTTGGCTAGATGAGTATGAATCCTCTGTGGGCAACAGTTATGAGACCCAGAGAGAGTGTAACTTGGCCATGGTGACCCAATTTTAGATAACTAGATTTTTCACGCATCTCCGGTGGCGTACATCAATATCATTGTACACAGAATTGTGCAGAGCGGAGATAGGGGACAGAGCATTGGATTACACAAAGCACAATGGGCTTATATCCTATTGTCCTAGATCCTATTGTACACGCTCACAAACAGGTTGTATTGTGGACAACACTGTCTGTACAGCATATCTCACGATTCTGTGTTCAACTTCCAAATGTTATACGAGCTAAAACTAAACTCTATAGTCTATACGGGTTTTAAAGGAAGGAAGGAGGAGGTACAATTAGTGCTTAGGTGTGTATCTGTCAGCAGGTGAAGAACAAGAACAAGTACACTGTATTTGACTCTCTCTTTCTCTCTCTAAAGTGTACTGGACAAATAGTAATGGGTTCTACTGCAGCAGTAGGCTACAACTCTCAACAACAATGCAAGGTAGGTAGAGAATTAGGTTATATCGCGATATACACACATTGAATTAGTGCACAGTGTGTAATGCGGCTTGACACATTTAGTGAAGAACTGCAGAAAGAATGAGGGGTGAGAGAGAGAGTGTGTGTGTGTGTGAGAGAGAGAGAGAGAGAAAAGAAATTGAGACAGTGGAACGTATATGGTACAGAGAGATAGATAGAAGATCTGGCACTATACCATGTATACATGCCCGCCAAGAATAGCTGTATGCACTGCAACAGCCAACAAGTGACAACAGAAACAAGGGCGGAGAAACAACTTTCAGAGCTTCATTGACCAGACAGCGATGAGACAACTTGCAGAGCTGCCAGCGGATAAACAATTGTTAACGATTATCTCAGTTCCTATAACTGAGAGTACGGCGAGACATGCTCGGAGAGGAGAGTGCAGTATTTTATGAGACAAGGCGAGATATTACCAGACAGGAACGGGTAACCTGTTTCGCTTCAGGGCACATCAAATCAAAACTGCCAACTGACAGAGAAAGATTGAGAGCCTTTAATGCAGTGAATTCAATGGAATTGGCTGCGTTGCATGGAACGAGTGTATGTTAGGAAGTATACACATGTATGCCCACAGTGCTTGTTGAAGTGGGAGAGAGAGAGAGAGAGAGAGAGAGAGAGAGAGAAAGAGAGAGAGAGAGAGAGAGAGAGAGAGAGAGAGAGAGAGAAAGGAGTGAGAGAAAGGAGTGAGAGACCGGAAGAAAGTCAGGAGACCCGAGAGAAAAACAAAACAAAATGAAGGGAGAATGAATGCACGACGAAGGGAAAGAGACAACTGACACATGTCTTCGTCGACAAAACGAACTTGTTACGCATAAGTTTAAGGTTTCTTTCTCTCTCAGTCTCCCTCTCCTTTCTAATTCTGTATCTCTCATGCCCGGCTTCTTTGATTAACGTGTAAAGTTAAAAGTGGAAAATATGTCGAGTTTTTTTTATAATTTTGGAGTAGAACTACAGGTTCCCGTACGCGGCAATGTGTGATTTGTACTGATCCTACTATGGCTACAGAGTACACAAAATGACCCGTAGTAGCGGTGAGAGAATTACTAATCTTGCATCTGTAGATCACTAGTTTTGTGCACAATTCATGTTACACACGAATATAATTAGACAACCCATTACTGAATTTCTATGAGGTGCTTTTTAGGTCGCTAATTAAATACCAAAATAAAAGCACTATCTAATTGACAGTTTACATAATTTCTCTAGTGACGTGTGTACACGGGTAAGCGTGTGCAGACAATGGTGCGCTTGTCAGCGTTCATCGAGGGAGACGCTATAGAGACGTCGTACAGACGCTATAGGGACACCATAGTGAAGATAATATTGCGAGAGAGACGCCATATTGCCGACGACATGTTGAGAAACAGACGCCATATACTATAGAATAGCGTAGGATAGCGACGACGACATTGTGAAGGAGGGAGAGCTGACAGAGAGGGAGAGCTGGCAGAGAGCCTGATAATGGGTCGTGACGCAAAGCGGAGAGGGAGATGATGGGTCGTGACGTAGATTGGCTCCGCCGAAATATCGGCGGTTTTGCCCGTAAATACCGGGGGATTATGGAAACGGGGGCACTTCTGGACTGGACCGGATACGCTGCTCTTCTACTCAACCAACGCAACTTGGAGCCATCGCCTAGCCGTGCTCGCCGATCTCACGATGATGCTATTACCCGTTCGTTATTGATTGAGGACTGAGGATTGATACTGATTGGGGATGAGAGGATATATTCGCGGGGTCATGTTATTCTCACTGAGGCTGATCGCAAAGATGATACCTGCTACGACAGAGATAGATACCTGAGGAATGGTTTGTGAGTACCGAGTATAGATTGATGATATTGTAGTTGTTCCTATTGCTTTGACACTTCGACTGTATATACGTGTTTCACTTGTATCATCCTGGTTACCAGTGTTCTTCCTGAGCTATTAGTATTGTATCTAGTACTTGGTGGAAAGTGTGGGTCGGGAGATTGGTGTTATACCATTGGTACTCTACCCCCGTCCCCCTCGGCTCACTCCTTTTCCCACCTTGGTACACGTGTGTTATAAATTTACCCGCATCATCCTACAGTGTGGCAGTGATACGCATAAATGGGCCTAATAATGAAAGACGAGCCAGCAAGATAGGCAGTGCAGTCACACATCTGGTGACACAAATATTTCCCGCAGAGAGGGAGACTAGATGAGCCCGAACAATAGTGCAATATGATATTACAGTGCATTACTATCGTGGCCTATAATTGCATTTTGCGGGGAATTGAGAGACGATGGAAGATTGGAAGTGTATCGAGCTGAGGGGAGTGGGGTGATCGGATAAATTTGAGATGTACATAGGAAGAAGATTTGCAGCATCGACAACCATTTAAAGCGTCGATTTCACAAATACCGTAAAATACTCAGTAAAAGGGACTAGTTCATAGAAAAATACTGGATATATATGCATGGGATATTCCGTCCCATGATCGATATAAGTGATCACCTTCGAAGAAGACAAATTCTGCCAATTGAAGTCATTGAGAACGGGAGAGTATAATTTGGGACAGCGCGCGCACAGAATGTACCAAGTGTGGCATGGCGCCTTACGAACACGCGCTGAACCACACCGAACAGTGGCAAATAGAGAATTGGACACGGGGAAGCGAAATACACGGGAGAGAGGTTAGAAGAAAACACGCGGATTTTCCTGGCATAATACTGCATGAGCTGGTATTTTTACCTTATTTCATCGGCCACATTTAGTACTGTAGAGTGTGTATGGTTCGGTCTGAAGAAATTCCTGTGGCGTGGGAGAGGTGGTATCAGATAGATATGTGAACTAAAAATAGGGACTAGGGCTAAGTTATTCCTAACATAGAAACTGAGAATTGTATCTTAGTTACACAATCGATAGTTAGTTCCCTTACCGTTAATAGTGCCTCTTTAAGAGCCCCCTTTGTTACATACGAACTAGAGATAATAGAGGTGTGAGTATAAAGCAGCTATTAAAAGAATCTCAATTGTTGAAGTAACACACACTCTCCCTCCTTCTCTCTCTCTCTCTCTCTCTCTTTTCGCACACACACTTTCGTCGAAAGCATTTAAATATCACTTAAGCTATTTTTTTTGAATTCAGTAAACATTTCTCAAAAAGCACAATAACACCCCATAATGTACATATCATAGGCAGAATACACATCACTCACAAAACAAATCTCTTCAAGTCCAAATCTCTCCTACCCTCAAAATAACTCAGTTCACATATCCCCAACAATAAACCTGACCCCCTTCAGTACCATATCACATATCATACTATTCTGGGACCTAACCTCAATATCCAGTGAATTCTCAACCACCGACATTACTAGTTTTATAAGCGCTAGGTTCCCCACCCCACTCACAGTATGTAGGAACACCTGGCAGGGTTCCACTTGGGGCGGGGTGATGGCCATGGTTGATATACCGTGGGAGAGAAACAGGGAGGTCAGATCAGATGTGATAGAGATATCCGTCTTGTTGAGGTGGGTCATACTTTTGGATGAAGGCCAGCTGCCACCCCACGATTTTTCGTAGTCTTCAGGTTTTAGGGGTGTACACCGGAGTGTTTTCAGGAAGTTTTGTATGCTCTGTTTATCTGCTTCACTTGTTCGAACCACTGGTTGTGTTTGGAGGGGTGGTCCAAATAGACTGGATAGGTCGTCATTTAGACCTGGTGCTGGGTGAGGTCTGTTAGGTACTGGGACGGGGGTTTGTTGCGGTGAGATGTTCAGTCCTAGTATATCATCAAGTTCGTTATTGGTTGTTTTAACAGGTTTACTGGCGGGGGTTTCAGTGACAGAAATATCAAGTAGATCGATAGTATCAGCAACTTTCCCAATCTCCACCCCATCTTCATCCTTTTTATCTTCCTTCTCCATGTTCTTATCTTCGGAGATCTTCCCAACATCATCATCTCGACCTCTCACCGGATAAGTATCAAAGTTAGTCATCTCAGTGGGTTTAACCTTGATCGGCTCTCTTGTCCCCTTCAAACAAGCTCTCTTGTTCTTGAGCGCCAGGTTACAATACACCCCCGCCCTACTTCTCAATATTGGATCATCATCCTCTTTTATCTTACCCAGGAGACCTGCCAATATAGCCCCCATCCCGGGCAGGTCTAACTGTTGGACACATGCCGTTAGTAGCGCTGTTTTAACGTCACTGCTCAACCTGTCATACTCCTCGGAGAAACAGAACAACATGGACACACACTCAGGGAGAATGTCACCGTGCTGGCCCAACATGGATAATAGGGCAATGTTAGCTTCAGCACTCAGATCAAACTCAGAACACCGCTGAAGGAGGGGTAGCACCACGGGGGCAGTGTCTTCGACACTCATCACAATCCGTTCAATGCAGGGCAGCACGGTGGAGATTAGAGGGCCGGAGGTTGATTTTAGTAGGGATGCCAGCTGGAGGATTAGTGATGTCATTTCCTCTCCGTGATGTAGCACACAAAATGTCACACACTCAACCAGATCTTGGGATATATCCGTGTGTTTTGGTGAATCGAGACACTCCAATAACTCTCTCACCACCTCCCTAACATTCCTCCCGCACACGATCATGGTCAACACCCTAATCTTCTCTATTTTCAGGTAAGTTGGGTCATAATATTCGGGAAAGAAGGCTTTGTAGTGGCTAGCCAGGAGGGATACATCACTGATAACCCTTGGTATCTCCAAACAGAACCAGTAAGCAACCTCGGGCGGGGAATGTTTAACTCTGAACAAGAGAGGTGCCTTGACACGTTCCACAAGCTGCCCAGCTAGCTCCCCTGCTGGCTGTGTGGCTATCAGCCTCTGTAGCAGCTTGGTAACGTGTAGCACCACAGAGGAGGACACATCATCAACGAACTGGTCTACCATGTTCAGGACATCCATCACTTCACCCTCAGACCGGGTCAAGTTCTCTACATCAATAGCTTGGAGAACGAGGGGAACCTGCCAACCAGTGAAATCATTGAGTCTTCCTAGGAGTTTGTATGCTGTGTGGTGTTTCAAACAGTATCCAGGTCTAACTTGTGTGAGGGCTGTTATAGCCAGCACAACCACTCTCTCATCAAAATCATTGACCATCTCTTCAAGGTGGTGGAACATCATCTGCTCCTCAAATACATCCAACGACAGTCCGTGGACCTTGAGACACCCCCCAATAGCCAGCCTCCTCACATACACACTACTATCACTCAGGGCATGTTTCATGGGCCCTGCAATGTACTCAGCGAGACTGGGTATACACAGGGATCCCAGGGTTTGAAGAGCGTGTCCCCGGTGGATGGGGTCGCTATCATGCATGATCTCCTTGGTGAGCTGGTTTACACAGAGCAGGGCTGTGTCCTGGTGGAGATGGGCGTATTGGGCAGCAAACAGACCAATCAGCCTCTTGATACTGCCCTCCTTAACTTGGACCTAGCGGAGTTGGTTGGTTATTAAAACGGGGGTGGGAGGAAATTAGCGGATGTTCAGTTTTAAAACTATTGTCGAAGATGAACTAATGAGTTGACCAATCATCTGTCTTTGAGTCACATAATTTTTGATACTAATCATTATTGAAACCACCCCAACAACTTTCTAACCTGAAGCACAATATCAGGGAATAGAGGTGACATATCCTTGCCTAGATAGACATTAGCCATTATCTTGGACATGACCTTCTTCAGCTTCTCTAGATCCCCGTTGTGACTCCGCAACATGGACCTCAGGTCCTCCAGCTCCGATGTTGACATGTTGTGGCTAGAGGGAAGAGAGAGATTTGAAGATTGAGAGGTGGTTATTATAATAGGGACGAGGGATATTTTTGAGGTAGCTAGAGGGAAGGGAGATTTGATGTCAAGAGAGGGTAAGTTAGAGGGGAAGGGCGGGTTGAGAGGTGGCTATAGAGATGCAGATGAGGGGAGGGAAATTTTATGTAAAGATAAAGGGAGAAAAAGATAGGTAGGAACCGCAACGGGAGGGAGAAAGGTAGGACGAGAGATAGAAAAGGATAGAAAGGTAGAACGAGAGAAAGAAAAAGGACAGAAAACGAGAAAGTGATAATGAGGAACAGGTGCCAAACTTTAGATTACATGGCATTGCTTCTATAATTGGTAAAATGTGTACACAAACTGAGCTGCCTGTTATTACGGATGCATATTATGAAACATGGGGGAAATATGAAAATATGAAAATAGTTTGGCACCTGTTTTTAAGATTAAAACACATTTTAAGATAATAAATGACTGAAATAAATGCTCACATAATTCTGGAAAATCTTCACAAAAATATACAGGGACAAACAATGTAAAGACCCCTTCATCAACATTTAAAATCTAGAATCACTATTACACGAATAGCTCTCAAAGAACACACATCAATAATCAACACTATTATCTTCTCCAGCTACTATAGTATAGCATTGTGACTAGTCAAAGAAATCAGTTGTGACAATACACTACTGCCAAATTGCTGCATTACTGCTGAAAATTTGTGACGCTACATTCTAATCATCCTTACTAAGCACAGCGACATAACTCCCCGCCATAGGATCCAATTTATTGTTCAACATCCTAACAGCATCCTCCATAGACACCCTACTAATAGGATTGGGCAGCACCAACTCACCCTTCTCAACCTTATCCAAACACGACACCAGGAAACTCTGGAGAGAACCCAGTCGAGATGGGGAGGAGATCAGGGCACTGGGGTTGAGGTATTGTAGGCAGATTGATTTGTTGAACATTAACTCAGACAGAGCTGGGGATAGTGGTTGTTGGTAGTTAGAAACGACCACTTTCGCTCCTGCAGTAGCCGCCATTAGAGCCACACCAATGGGCAGTGTCCCAGGTGAGAGTTGTTTCGATTTTACCGCCCCGTCAGGATAAAACGGGCTGGCTTGCTGGAGGGTTATAATGACATTGAATCCCATGTTTTCTGACTCTGAAATGAGTGTCTCTACCAGGGATTTGGGGTTCCTGTGGAGCCATCCCTCAACTGTTGAATCAACTTTAGAGCGATATGGCCCAAACAGAATATCTCGCTCTCCTTCCTCCCGCATGTAGACCACAACTTTACACCCCCTGGAATCCAGAACCTGGAGTGCCATTTGACCGGCTGGGGTATGGGCATCACACAACAACACCGTGTCACCCCTCATTGCATGCTGGGTGATCACAAAAACTGGGATCAGAGCTTCAACCGCAACCGCAACAGAATAATCCTCAAGACCAAGACCTCCAATCTCGACACACAGACACCTCAAAACGATAACTGATGTTGCTAAACCGGAGTGGTGACTTATCTCTGGAACTAGAAAAACAACCCGTGCCCCGACCCTGATATCCGTTACCTCGGACCCTACCTGACTGATTGTCCCCACTCCCACTGACCCCACTCCCTCTGGTTGATCAAAGAAGTCCTGGCCGAACAGATATCTCAACTGGTTCGTGAGACGTTTCCGTTGGACAGTACAGCACGAAACCTGGACCACCACCTCATGGTCTTGGAGGACCGGCTCAACCTGGCCATAGACCTTGGAGTATTCGAAAAAGGGGACAGCTCCAGTGTGGTCAATCCCACAAACAACTCGCTTCATATTTTCATTTCACCTGAGGGTAGAAATCATTATCACAACGTTCCTTTCAAATTGAAAATATATAAACACTTGTATGACGGCCAGAAAAGTTTGTTCCGACACCGGACACACAAAAAGCGACGGGTATTTTGCTTGTGTTACCGACCCCTTTAGCGTGGAATAAGGTTGGCATACGTTGCAGGCACCTCTAGTCCCTGAGGGCATAAGGGGACTGAAGCGTATTCAAAGGGATGAGCCGTTAAGGAAGCGATTTTTAAAGCGAACGGATTTAAAATTTTAGAAATCTGAAATTTTAAAATTTGGGACTCCAAGGGCGCGATTATAATCTGGGTGCCTCTCAGCGACTTTACAGGTGCGCGCTACCAAAAGAGTATACTTAGACCGACTTTTTTCAAACGGCTATAGCCACGCAACCACATGGCTAATTCGAGTAAACTAAAGTGCGTTTCAAACGACTTGACCTGAGATTCCTGGAAATCGGGGTATTGCTTGTTACATTTACTAAGAGAGATCCGGAATTTCCAGGAATCTCAGGTCAAGTCGTTTGAAACGCACTTTAGTTTACTCGAATTAGCCATGTGGTTGCGTGGCTATAGCCGTTTGAAAAAAGTCGGTCTAAGTATACTCTTTTGGTAGCGCGCACCTGTAAAGTCGCTGCGAGGCACCCAGATTATAATCGCGCCCGTCCTCATCAGTGCGACGCGCATTGCGACGCACATTTTGGTTTTGCGACGCGCATGTGCACGTCGCAATGCCAAATGCGCGTCGCAAAACCAAAATGCGCGTCGCAATGCGCGTCGCAAAACCAAAATGTGCGTCGCAATGCGCGTCGCAATGGTGCGCGTCTCAACACAGTGTCTGGCCTCCATAAGGCACTAAATCAACAAATTACATCAGATATAAATCTTCAGTAGTGTCTTCTCTCAGTCTTCCTCTGAACCCACGAAGTGACAGTGTGACACTCCTCACCATCGAGAAAGACAATCTTAGGCGAATATATCTTACACACTCTTCGTATCTGTTGCCACTCTTGTCTGATTTTCGTTCCGCAAGATGCTTCACGAAGCGGGAGAATTCTCTCCCGAGACCGCCAGTAGTTGCCATAACAAGGGGGGGTAAACACTCCACCGTCCACTTCCAACACTCTATGATTGTATCCCGTTTTCTTTTCGTTTTCATGCTTCAGCTTAAGGAATGTTTGGGGGATCGTCTGGATAGAATTGGATGTGGCTTGAGAGTTTAATACCCTGACATCAAAGAATGCCTTATCATATCCACCCAAAAATCCCTTGTGGAGATGTCCAGTCGAGCATGATCATCTGGCCCGGAAATTTGAAAATTTTCGGTTATAAAAAAGTTACTTTTCTCTCTCTTCCGACTTCCACAATTCGACCTTGCTCCTTTGAAAGCGTCTCTTTTGCACGTTACCAAGCACCGGTACCATCAGATTCATATTTTTTTAATCACAATGATTCACAAGGTTGCCTTTTTGAACTTTGAAGTGATTTAACAAATTCCACCTCTTTTCAGACCAAATGTGCGATGTTTCCCCACCAAACCAAGTCAAAAACCTTCCAGATTTTATCTGCCAACCAACCAGAGTATCCGACAGGGTCAGCAACATTTATTCTAAACAATCGGACCATCACGAGCAAGCATTGATTGAATACCAAAGTAAAATCAAGAATGTCAACTCGAAAATAGAGAGCCGGATCCAGTACAGGTGCCAGGCGGCCGCCAGGAAGCTTGCTGACGTGTACGGGTTCATTCAGGACAACCACATTTCCGCTCTCCGTAAAGAAATTCTCCTCTGTTGATCAGTTTAGGGAGATATGGGTTTACATACAACGTGATATGCTTGAGGCATCTGTGATTATCGATCAGCTGGAACATGATCTGATAGTATCCTGTGAACACGTTAGAATCAACAAAATAAACAAAATAATGACCGAACAATTTGAGGTAATCCTCGACTGCGGGAGATGGAGTGAGGCAAAGCTAGTGTCATTTCTGGACAACGAATCCCAAAGACTGAACCAGCTGAGCATCCAAAACTACCGACTTTACTTTTCTCTCACTGGAAACCTCCGGGTAAAATCAGTTGAAACTCTGAAGAAGTACAAAGAGGAGTGGGATAAGCTGCTAATGACATGGCGAGACTACCTAGTGAGAGAGAATCTGGTTGTTATCAAGAACATGGTGAACAGCAAGGAATATTCAGATCCAGTCCAGGTCGCCGAATCAAAACAGGAATGTGTAGAGGAGCTACAAAGGCTGGATGGCAAGATTATGGAGATGTTTGGTGATGTGGTAAAGGGTTTACCGTACAACAAAGCAATGCTGGTTAACTTTAGTCGATCTGTAGAGAACATCCTGGATAATAAGGATAACATTCGGACTCGGTTCATGGAACGTTCTCGAGCTCATTTTCACATGCTCATTGATAAGTTAGAAAAGAGGCTCCTCTCAATGAAGGAGTTTTTGTCTAAGGAAGCGTCCTGCGATGATGAACAGTTCCTGAAGACATTCTCCAAGTACGTTGGACAAGGATCTGAGAGTTTCGAGGTGAAATGTGAGCAGCTGATGGAAAAATACAACGCAGAGATATCTCGAAATCTCACTGTCATGGTAGACGTGTTTTCCTATGCCATGAAGTTCCTAAACGGTGTCTGTGATCTCTGGGAGAACAATCTGTGTAGCGTGACGACCCACAAAGCCACCATGACCTCTGAGCTGGGTACCATCCGGTCTGAACACCAGAGTGAAGTGAAGATCTTGGAGTACTCGGTCGATAAGAGTATGGAGAAGCTGCCCCAAACCCCCGAAGTTACCCAAGTGGACAGATTACTAGAACGGATCATGACTCACATGAAAAAGATTCAGGACGGTACGAAACATGCTTTTAAAAGTTACAACGAAGTCCTTGAAGCATACCCAACAACGTGTCAAGATCAGATACGAGAATACACGAAGGAGGTCTTGCAGTTTATCGGTCTTCAGTTGGTAAGGAAGAAAGCCCGGAAATCCCTCACTTCTACTAACTCTAAATTCCTGGAGATTAACGGTCATCAGTACTTTAAGTTAGATCAAATCCCCGGATTCTTTGACAAAGAAGGGTCTCAGGTTGATGAGGTTGTGAAGACTAAGTTCTACACAATTGTGGGCCAAGCGAGGGAGTTTCTCTAACCTGTGTAGTTGTGAGTGCTCTTCTTCGTGGCCCTCCTCTGCCTCTCTTTGGTAACCAAGCTGAGACTCGAAATGGAGAGGGAGATGGATCTCAGGAAGAGCTTTGTTGCACCCCGGAAACAAAACATCAGAGAAAGTTTCAGTCTCCGGAAAGAGGAGTTAACTCAATTCAAGGATGCCTTCGATAAGTTTTACCAGAATACCCAACTCTTTGATGAAGGAGCTATGTCGTCTTGAGGAGGATCTAAACGTCGAGAGTTTGGAATTTGTTCGATCTACTGAGCAGCGAGTCAAGGATGAGTGTGATAAGCAGCTGAAACAAACACGGAGCAAGAAGTTGATTGAAGCTCATGAAGCTTTTGAAAAGGTCATGTTCGATATTGAAAACAGACTTCCGGAGATTTCCAAGACGTCCATCGCTAATGTGGACAAAGCTGCGAAACAGATGAAACAGAATGAAGATTCGTTTGTTCGATTCGCCGAGGCGGGCAACTACAGTTTCGGTCCAAAAACTAGGTTTCATTTTGAGTTTTGTGAACTGAGAGAGAAGGCCAAATCTCTCACAACTCAAACGAAGCGTACCATCAAACAATTGGAGGGTATACGAGTCAAGAAGCTGACAAGTGTAACCCAAACCTACAAGGTGCACTACAAACACTGTCTGCTGGGACTATACTTCAGTGAAATGCGGTCTTGTCATCTTTCTAGGACTCGGCTGAAACTCAAATCGGTCCTGAGTCACGGAGAAAAAGACCTCATGATCGTAAATGATAAAATGAAGGAAGTGAGAGATATCATCTCCTCTATCACCGATTGTACCATGGCTGAGGTCCCTGAGAAGTCGGAACAGGTCATGGTCTCCTTCACAGATCTATTCGCTAAACTGAAATCCACCATCAACTTCTTCAATCACCGATGCAGCTCAATTTCAGTTCCTCACAAATCATCCCTCGCGGAAATCAAACAAAAGTACGACAACTTCGGGTCCAATGATGCGAGTTTGTGTGAGACTGTCTCATTCACGCAGGAAATCGTGGCTATCACATCGGTCAAACCGCTCACCGTCCACAGCGGATCTGAAGACGATCTTGAGGGAAAGGAAAACAACTGGGTGATCGATCGACATGAAGTGGACAGGAAGTACATCCAGGGTAGGATATCCTGTGTTTATGGAATTGGAGCAAACATTCTCGACATCCCTAACAATCCCTGGGCCGGGGTTTGTGCTACCCTCACAAGTACTCCTAACTCCTATTGGCTGAGCAAGAACGCAGACGGGCTTCAGGCATTGAAGGAGCTGAAGGAGAAGAAGGAGAAGATATTTGAGCAACAAGATAACCCTGAAAAGGAAATGGTGAGACGGAAGAGTGTTAGGAGTGAGAGCACCGCACCTCCTCCTCCGACCAACAAGAACTGGAACACCCTGAAAATGGTTCTTATCCCTGAGAACGAGGAGATAAACGTGGAGAAGACGAAGAGTATTCTACCTGCCATTGATCCCAATATACTGAAGGACAAGAGGAAGGATTCTACCGCACAGTGGAACATGGAGGCTGCCATGAAAGTCACAAAAACCGCCAAAATCCTCACAACCGAGGCGATAAACAAGAAAAAGAGGTCGACGTTTTTCAAGAGTCAAGTCAAGGTGAAAATCTACGACTTTTTGATGATGGATGAGACTGAGCTGAAGGGAATTGTGTTTGAACCAGCTGCGTTCTTCAATCTTGACAAGCGGAATTACAAGGTGGATCAAGTGTGTGAGTCCATTGATAGTGTCACCGAGAAAACGAAGTTCCTTCTTTTCCACCTTCAAGAGGATTTCGTTATTTCTTGCATCATCTTCTACCGTCAGAAGCACATGAACATCAAATATCCGGACCGAGTGCAGCCCAACCTTGATTCTGCTGTCAACAGTTTCGTGAAAACTACCAAGGGCTATCTGGACCGGGTAAACAGTGCGTGTTCCGAAAATGTTGCTAAGATCAAGAGCTTCCTCAAGAAGATCTACGCCACTCTGAAGGATATGCCCAAGGTGTTCTTTTCTCACGTTCTCACCCAATCATCCGACAACTTCATCTTGTTCTACCAGCACCATCTAGAGGAGCACACCACTCTGATGAATGTCAACAAGGAAAAGAAAAGGCTCCTATTCCACCGTCTTACACCCTCCCTGGAACACCCTCAACGTGCTGCCGAGCTAGCTGAACTGTGCGAGTCAATGCAGAAAAGTAAAATTGCCGGAACTATAACTGAGTTGTATAACTCTGGAGTGTCTCACATGGAGGAGCTGAGGGACAGGTTTGTGGCGACGATCGAAGCAACCGCAACGGATATGATATCGGTATGCGAGACTGTGATTCAAATCGAGGATATACGAAAAGTGGGATCCGCCGAGTCAAACTCCCTCGAGGTTAAGAAGAGACTCCGGCAAAACCTAAATCTAAACACAGTGACGAATGAAGGAAACTATAACTCGGTCCTCCAGGCGTTCTCCCGAATGAATGGAACGCAGTATAAAATGAAAAATGCTGTTTTGGAGGCGAAAACCAGTGCGATCAAAGATTTCGAGACTCTGTTTTCTAAAATCGTGAGTGAATATACAGAGTTGTTTGAGGATTCTGTGAGAGAGGAGAAGGATTGGGTGTTCAAGTGGGAAAAATGTCTGAAGGAGGTACGAGATGGGCAGGCTTTCTCCAGCAAAGTGTTGTGAGATTTCAGTGAAGTGTGGGAACTATCTTGTCTGATTTTAATTTCTTTTTAAACTTTTACAAGTTTACATTTCAATTTCAAATATCGCTGTGTTTTCATTCCCCCATCCCTCGATATCAAATCCCACCCCATCTCTATCTCGATTCAACAACTCACATCACTCCTTCCATGTGTACTTAGATGGTGGATGAACCGTTCGGAGACACAATCCCGAGTCAGCAACCGAATACTTCATTCAAAAAACGGGTTAGTAATTCTTCAAAGTTAAATAACTTTTAGAATTTAGCACCTGCCTCATTATATCTGATCGCTCATTATAGACCCCATTTTAAGGCCAGAGGGGGGGGGGGGTCGACCGATTTTTGACCCCCATTTTGGACCATTTTCGGGGTTACCATCATGTGA
>AVPN01001722.1:3445-14407 GCA_000695325.1 Pleurobrachia bachei | reverse complement strand
GGAATTAATTTTGCAGAAACTCGGGAAATTAGGTTATCATGATAAGTTGGATGAAGTGAAATGTAAAAGGTCCAATATACCATCAGTAAGGACAGATAGAAGGTGCTGGGAACTGTCCAATAGTACTTCCCTTCCCTCCCTCCCCGGACCATCCAACTGAATATGACTAAACTCGTCCAGGGGATTTAGTAGGACCACCGAGAAAGAAGACCGGCCTCCACTAGCAGAGGGACCAGCTGGTTTCTGAAGGTGGGGTGTGTTACAAGGAGTCGATTTTGTCGGTGTTACACCTCTCGATTTGGATCTTGATGTTTCATGGTTGATAGAAGGCCAAATCGAAGTGTACACCTCCTAAACATGAGCAAACAACCATGCAATTGCCAACTGCAGCTATCTACATTCACCTAGGAACCGACCGAAACAAGTAAACAACCAATCAGAACCCGTTATTTAGGTTCGTTATTTAGGTCAAGTAACTGGTTATCAGCCAATCAGGGACCAGTATTTTATGATTCGGTTGGTTCCTGCCACATTCCCCACTACTCACATGAATAAGAATACCAGGGCTAAGAGGCCAGATAGAGGCCCCATGAAAGGGAAGGTACCGGGATGTATCTTGACCATCAAAAGAGAAAAAGTGAACGTAGATATCAGATAGTATCACTATGTGTTCCTTAGCTGTTTCGTTATCGTCAAGCATACTGCACATTTGTACCTGTTGAAATTGGAATGAAACTAAAATATTCAGAACTAAATTTTGGCATATTCCTATGAATTGCTTTCAATTCGTTCAATGATCATTAGAAAATTTGATGATACCTGTTCTATCGGTTGATCGATGGTAAGTGTCTTCACTAGTAGCTTATCAGAGGGAGCTCCCTTAGAGCAAACAAGGATTCTTCCTTTCCAGTATAACTCATACTCCACCCCGTCCCTAAAATATCACGATGTATGATATACAGTCGGGCCCCGATTTACCGAGGAACCCGGTAAATCGGGTTCGACTGTACGTAGAAAATTGGGTTCAATCAGGTCGAGCAACTTGTCACTGTTGGACTTCACCCGGCTAAATATAACCTCACCCTTCGACTATCGTATTTGGAATTAATTTTGCAGAAACTCGGGAAATTAGGTTATCATGATAAGTTGGATGAAGTGAAATGTAAAAGGTCCAATATACCATCAGTAAGGACAGATAGAAGGTGCTGGGAACTGTCCAATAGTACTTCCCTTCCCTCCCTCCCCGGACCATCCAACTGAATATGACTAAACTCGTCCAGGGGATTTAGTAGGACCACCGAGAAAGAAGACCGGCCTCCACTAGCAGAGGGACCAGCTGGTTTCTGAAGGTGGGGTGTGTTACAAGGAGTCGATTTTGTCGGTGTTACACCTCTCGATTTGGATCTTGATGTTTCATGGTTGATAGAAGGCCAAATCGAAGTGTACACCTCCTAAACATGAGCAAACAACCATGCAATTGCCAACTGCAGCTATCTACATTCACCTAGGAACCGACCGAAACAAGTAAACAACCAATCAGAACCCGTTATTTAGGTCAAGTGACTGGTTATCAGCCAATCAGGGACCAGTATTTTATGATTCGGTTGGTTCCTGCCACATTCCCCACTACTCACATGAATAAGAATACCAGGGCTAAGAGGCCAGATAGAGGCCCCATGAAAGGGAAGGTACCGGGATGTATCTTGACCATCAAAAGAGAAGAAGTGAACGTAGATATCAGATAGAATCACAATGTGTTCCTTTGCTGTTTCGTTATCGTCAAGCATACTGCACATTTGTACCTGTTGAAATTGGAATGAAACTAAAATATTCAGAACTAAATTTTGGCATATTCCTATGAATTGCTTTCAATTCGTTCAATGATCATTAGAAAATTTGATGATACCTGTTCTATCGGTTGATCGATGGTAAGTGTCTTCACTAGTAGCTTATCAGAGGGAGCTCCCTTAGAGCAAACAAGGATTCTTCCTTTCCAGTATAACTCATACTCCACCCCGTCCCTAAAATATCACGATGTATGATATACAGTCGGGCCCCGATTTACCGAGGAACCCGGTAAATCGGGTTCGACTGTACGTAGAAAATTGGGTTCAATCAGGTCGAGCAACTTGTCACTGTTGGACTTCACCCGGCTAAATATAACCTCACCCTTCGACTATCGTATTTAAATCCAATTGGTCATTCTTTTCTAGTAAAGCCCCTAACTCCTAAGATCCCAAAATGAAATACATACCTATGGAACAAGTGCCATTGAGGGGTGCCCGATTGTTTCCCGATAAGGGGATGATGCTGCAGGAAATCCGGGCCAAATAACCGAAATGGCTCCTCCCTTATCAGCACGGCTTCGTGTTCATCCGAGGTGTCCATTCTTATCAAATCATATTCTATCATGTATACGGGAGGGGATGGTTATGTTCTAACCCTTTGTATGGGGATACCAGAAAGAGGGGGTTTGGTAAAACTACGAGAATGTAGACAGTATAAATGGCTTTTGGGGACTCAAGACTGGTAGTGTTTGCTTCTGTTTTGTGACATTGTATTTTTGAATATATTGGGTAGTGAAAAATATGTAGTGAGCTGTGCATGTAACACAATGTTTAAAAAATTCAACAAGTCCCAGAAAAACTTCAGTTAGATTATCACAATTATAATTCAATTTTTAAGCTGACCCCGGGTTTCAATTTAACCAAAAATGTGATAACTTCCAGCTAATTTTTCACTGAACACGATGCTTCATGAAGCTTTCTGTCTTTTTGTATCATAAATGATTCTCTGCAGATATTACAAGAAAACGGTTTTTCGCCAGTATGGGTCCTCATATGGCTCTTTAAATTACACTTCACGGTAAACGTCTTGCCACACATGTCACATTTAAACCGTGGTCCTGTAGCGTGAATCTCTTTGTGTTTTTTATAATTACTACGATGAGCCATTGTTTTTCCACAGACCTCACATTTATAAGGTTTGATTCCACTATGTATCCGCTTGTGTTGAGTCAAATTACCGCTTGTTGTAAAACTCATCGGACAAACATCACACTGGAACTTATTTCTTGGGTGTGCAGTTTTAATGTGCTTGTACAACTCTGATTTAGGAAGTCTAACTCCACAGTTCTGTACACGGCACGTAACAATATTGCTATGAACAAAAATTTGATGTTGCTGTAATTTATCTTCCCGGGAAAAACGTCTTCCACACTCCTTACATTTGTAGGGCTTGTATTCACTGTGTTCGAGGTGGTGTACAGTAAGGTGCGGAACATACTTGAAAGCCATGGGACAAACATCACAGAAGTGTTTTCTATCGGGATGCATGTCTCGAAAATGCTGATACATTTCGCTATCTGATGATTTTATAACTGAACAACCCTTGAGTTTACACTGCACTATTTTAGTTCGTTTGATACTCAGAACCATTCCGGACGATTTCCTATTTAGTGCAACGATCTTAGTATGCATATTATATATATGTCGATCTAAAGTTCCTTTACTGGAAAAGCTTTTTCCACACTCCTTACATTTGTGTGGTTTGTATCCACTGTGTACCAGATAGTGTTGAGTAAGTTGCCAAACTGTCACAAAAGCCATGGGACAAACATCGCACAAGTGTTTTCTATCGGGATGGTCATCTCGAAGGTGCTGATACAATTCGGTCTCTGACGACTTCAAAATTGAACAACCCTTGATTTTACACTTTAATATTTTAGCACGTTTGATATTCAGAATCATCCTGGTAGATTTTATTCCTGTTTCAAAAGTAGTAGGTTCGTTGGTAAGTGATTGCGGAGGAGGAAGTTGTTGGGAAGGAGGGTTATTTGTAGTGGTTGTTTCCATTTCTTCTAATTCACTGGAATCCTGTTCACTGAATATCTCCCCTTCAGTTTGGATCGTAACACCTGTAGGGTAGATTTAATGCAATAGTCATGTCAATCGAATCGACATTATTTGATGGCCGAAATATCAAATCGAATCGAATCGACATTAATTGATGGCTCAATGATAGAATCGAATCAAATTGAATTTTTTCGATAGCCCAAAGATCGAAACGATTTTTTTGACTACTATATATACCTAAATATCGAATCAAGATCTAATCGAAAAAAAACTAACCATAATCGGAGGAAACCACGTTTGACGGGACATCAGATATTGGGCAGGGAGTAAACACTGCAGGCTTTATGTAACTTTCCACGTATATTGGTTCGGTTTTCAGAAGGGGAGGAATTTCAAACTGTTTACCAACTAAATTACCTAGTTGTTGGTCTGCCATGTTTTAACCTGCGAGAAAAGATAACTTAAAAACAATGGTTATTACTAACACATTTGATTAGGGGAAGGGGAGGGTGGAAATAAACAGGAAGTCAATTAGAGACAACACATAAAACAAATGAATGTTAACTATTAAGTACACTTGACACTTAACCTTTTTTTTAAAATAACACCAAAATCATTTTCTTTGCTCATTCACTTTTACAATTAAAAGCAAATTACTGTCAAACAATGATAAAATTCATATGTATTGTGATGGTCATTGCTACTTTCCTGAACAATTAACCTCGTGAAGACGTCTTGAAGAAGCCTGACTAAATGATTTCCCACATTTACTGCAAACAAAGGGTTTCTCCCCAGTGTGTGTCCTGATATGACTTTTCAAGTTACTTTTTTGAGCGAAAGTCTTTCCACAGACGTCACATTTGAACGGACGCTCGCCAGTATGAATACTTTTGTGTCTTTTGTAAGTACTGAGATGAGTAATCGACTTCGAACACACTTCGCAAGTAAAAGGTTTGATTCTGGTATGCACCCGCTTGTGAATAATCACTTCGTTGTTTGTATTGAAACTCATAGGACAAATATCACACTGGAAGTTCTTTTTTGGGTGTGCAGTTTTTATGTGCTTGTACAACTCTTCTCTAAGAAGTCTAACTTTGCAACTTGTTATAGGGCACAAAACAACATTGCTATGAAGAAGTATATGGTGTCGACGTAAATCCGATTTAAGAACAAAACTTTTTCCACACTCCTTACATTTGTGTGGTTTGTATTCACTGTGGGCCAGATGGTGATTAGTAAGGTCCCAAACTCGCTTGAAAGCCATGGGACAAACATCACAGAAGTGTTTTCTATCGGGATGGTCCTCTCGAAGGTGCTGATACAATTCGCTCTCTGACGACTTCAAAACCGAACACACCTTGATTTTACATTGCAATAGTTGAATCCGTTTGATACAGAGAATCATCCTGGTAGGTTTTAATGCAGATTTAAAAGTATCAGGTTCTTTAGGAAGGGATTGATGGGGGATAACTGGTTGTCTCTGGGAAAGAGGTGGATTTGTAGTGGTTGAATCTTCTCCCTTACTAGAATCCTGTTTGTTGAATTTCTCTCCTCCAGTTTGGATCGGAACTACACCTGTAGGATAGATGTGATAATCATTATTGAAAATGAAACAAACAATAGTTAGATCATCTATTTATAACCTTTGATACTTCAAAGGTTTATAATAAGACTAGTGAAGAATCGAAGATGTCTTAAATCCCCATTGTTCAAACACCTTGTGTATAGATATCACGCTTGAAACTCTAACCATAATCGGAGGAAACCACATTTGATGGGACATCAGATATTGGGTAGGGAGTAAACACTGCAGGCTTTATGTCACTTTCCACGTATATTGGTTCGGTTTTCAGAAGGGTAGGTATTTCAAACTTTCTACCAGCTGTCAATGAAACTGAATTACTAGATTCACCAGGTTCTTGGTTTGCCATGATTTAACCTGTGAGATAAGAGAACTTTAAAGCATCGGCAATTGCCTACACAAATGGGAACAGGGAGAGGAGGGTTAAAATAAACAAGTCAATGGACAGAACATAAAAGAAGGGAATGGTTATAAGTTGACATTTAACTATCATCAACATTTTCTTTTCCCATCAAATCTCTTACACAGATCATGAAAATTAATACTCTTTTGCTGAACAATTAACCTCGTGAAGACGTCTTTTATAGGCCCGTGTAAATTTTTCCCCACAATAGTTGCAAGGAAAGGATTTCTCTCCAGTGTGAGTTTTCATGTGCTCCTTCAAGTTGGTTGTTCGGAAAAATGCTTTTTCACAGACCTCACATTTGAATGTACGCACACGGTCGGTATGAGTCTTTTTGTGTTTGGTACAATGAGACGATGTTGCAAACTTCATACCACACTTCTCACATGCGAATGGTTTCACTCCACTGTGTATTCTCCCATGTTCATTTAAACTACCCATCATTTTGAAACTCATAGGACAACTATCACACCGAAACTTAAATTTTGGGTGTGATGTTTCAATGTGCTCGTACAGTTCTGCTTTCGGTAATCTCACTTTGCAGTTTTTCACACGGCATAAAACAATGATTTCGTTACTATGAAGTAGCTGATGTCGATTAAGATCTATTTCACGGACAAAACCTTTTCCACACTCCTTACATTTGTGTGGTTTGTACCCACTTGCACTGTGAGCCAGATGGTGTTGATTAAGATGTGAAACTCGCTTGAAGGCCATAGGACAAACATCACAGATGTGTTTTCTATCTGCGTGGTCAATTCGAATGTGCTCATACAAGTCCTTTTCTGACAACGTCGAAACTGGGCACCCCCTAATTTTACAGTTGATGGCTGAACTGTTATCATTGGCGTCGAGAAAACTCATTGAAGTCCGTTTCATTTGTTGATAAAATTCGACTTTGTCCGATTCAGAAATATTATCAGCTGAAAACAAAAATGGTGTCAGAAAATCATCCGATTCAGAAATATCATCAGCTGAAAACAAAAATGGTGTCAGAAAATCAAGGCTCAAAAATGCCAAAATTTTCTCGCAAAGCTCATATCATTCCTTCATGACTGACAAGTTAAATCAGTTTAAACTTGTTTCTACTGGATTAGAAGAACAATCCAAGAGTTTTACTTCAATCGATATGACTTTCTTAATCTTTATTCCCAAAAACCAAAAAAAACCAAACCCCCAAAAAATTCGAAAAGAAGAATGACATAATTTGCTCACGAACTCACCGTTATCAAAAGAAAGAGTGTCAATCAATGGAGCTGTGGTAACATCAGGAACTGCTGAGTCATAGTAAAAAGGATCCTCCACCTTTACTGGATCTACCGTAATTTCATCTTCCAATTTATCAATTCCTATTGTACAATGTTTACCAGACACCTCTTCAACCAGGTTCTCATCCATTTCCTCCTCAATAATTGTCGCTACCACCCAAGTCGCAGCGTTCACTGCCATTTCCAATTCAACAATTTCAGGAGCCTCAATTTCAGGATCACATGACCCAGTTTGAGTTCCAACTTCCACCAACATGGTTGTTTTAACAAGTCTGTGCCCCGAATCCACACGACCAGTACCTGATTTTCCACATCCATCACATGTAAATAAAATATTACTTCCATCTACTCCTGAGATGGTAAGAATCTTGGGAGCGTGGCAAGGTGTCAATATAGCAGGTTTGATGTCGATTTCCCCGTATATTGGTTCAGTTTTCAGAAAGGATGGAATTCTCTTTTTTCTAACCGCTGTCGATGAAACTGAATTACGAGATTCACCAGGTTCTTGGTTTGTCATGATATAACCTGGAAAGAAGAAAAAACGTTGGTAATTGCCTAAACATATCATTGGAAGGCAAGGAGGGGAGGGAGAAAAATACACAGAGTCAGTAAACAGCATGGCACATAGAAGAAGTGAGGGTTAAAAGCACATTTCACCGCCATAAACACTTTAATTCAGTTTCACATTTTAAAATTGAATTGCTGTCAAATATTCATAAAAACATAACATGAAAATCAATGCTCCTTTCCTGAACAGATTGCCTCGTGAAGACGTCTGACACAAGGAAGATTAAAATGTTCCCCACAATGATTGCAAGGAAATAGTTTCTCCCCAGTGTGAGTCTTCGTGTGCAGCTTCAAGTGACCTGCTTGGGTAAAAGTTTTTCCACAAACCTTACATGTAAAACGCTCACCAGTATGAACCACTTGGTGTCTGCTACAGTCAGAAGATCTTGTGAATTTTTTTCCACACTCCTTACACTTGTGTGGTCTGTATCCACTATGGGCCAGATGGTGTCGAGTAAGTTCTGCAACTTTCACAAAAGCCATGGGACAGACATCACAGAAGTGTTTTCTTTCCGAATGGTCGTCTCTAATGTGCTGATACAAGTCCTTCTCTGATGGTTTCCAGACCAGGCAATCCTTAATTTTACACTGGTATCTTGAATTTACCTCATTTTTATCAACTACAGCCATAGAAGGCTGTTCTAATTCTTGATTGAGTTTGCTGTCAGAAGATTTTTGAGGCAATAAGTTCGGTTTTTGAACTGTTGTAGATTGACTGAATTTAGACCCTGGAAGTGGATTATTTCTAGCGTGTTTGCTAGTGGTTGCCCGGGAAGGTGTAGCTCTAGGAGTGGATTTTTCAGAAAGAATTTGTTGTTGCTTGGGGAAAGGAGGCCGGGTTGGTGATTTAGAATAGTGTTCCTCTCCGTCTGAACCAAAACTATCGCCGTCTGAAAATAAAATGAAGAATTAAAATTGAAAATGATTTGATTAGATAAAAAATCAGAGGTGATGAATGATATGGCCCTTCCCGAACTCACCTTTTTCAAAAGAGACATCACTCATTGGCGGAGCAGCGGAAATACCAGGAACTGAATCATAGTAAAAAGGATCTAAACTCTCAATTTTAACAGAATCCACTGCCATTTCATCAACCAAACATCCAACCTCTGATCCCAGAGTTGTATAACTCTCTCCTCGAATCTCAGGGACACCAGTTTGGGTACCAACTTCCACCAACATAGCTGTTTTAACAATTTTGTACCCCGGATCCACACGACCACTTCCTGAGTTTCCACAACCATCACACGTGAATAAAATGAGATTATCCTCTGCCTCTGAAGCTGTTACAATATTGGATACTAGACAGGGAGAGTATATTGCAGGTTTGATGTAGTCTTCCATGTAGATTGGTTCAGTTTTCAGAAGGGAAGGAATTTCAATCGTGCTACCAGTTTTCATGACAGGTTGTTCTGGACTACAAATACTGACTCTAACAGATTTTCTTTTTGCCATATTATATCCTGTGGAAGAGAGACATTTTAAATTAAACGAGCATTTTCTCATCTAATTCTAGATGGGAAACAGATGGCATCTTAAGAAGAGAAATATTCATTTTTGAACAGGGATCGGAAGGGCGGGGGCGGTGGAGTTTGGACGGGTCGACTGATAAACAACAATTTAATTTTAATAACAAAATAAAGTATACACTATCTTTTATATTATTCATTTAGCTCTATTAAAGTTCGTGCGGCCATTTCTAGTGAAAATGGGCCAATTTACGACAATTCTTAACAATATACAATATGTGCACAACTTCACTGGATGAGCCCATTAACGTGTACATTTGCATAGTGCAAGCAAAAGATGAATCTGAGAGCTACAATTGTGTGGTTTGACACCTTCAGAATTTCGTGTTCTGTTGTTTTTCAGCTAAAATTGGTGCGTTTATGGGCTCTTCTGAAAAAAATGTATATTTGGCCTACATTTCAAAACCAACAATATTCTAACCATTCACTTTTCCTACAAAATCTCTAATTTTTGTGGACATGAAACTTCGTGCATTCGCCTGGTATCAGCACGATGAAATGTTTCACTGCAAATACTACAGGAAAATGGTTTCTCACCGGTGTGGATTCTGATGTGCCTCTTCAAGTGATTCATGTAGGTGAAAGCCTTTCCACAGACTTCACATTTGAATGGACGAACACCAGAATGTATCTTTTTGTGTTTGTTAAAGTTAGACAATGTTGCAAATTTCTTACCACACTTCTCACATGCGAATGGTTTCACTCCACTATGGGTTCTCCGGTGGATATCTAAAATGTTGATTTTTTTGAAACTCATAGGACAAATTTCACACTGGAACTTATTTCTTGGGTGTACAGTTTCAATATGCTTGTATAACTCTGATCTGGGAACTTTAACTCCACAATTTTTTAAACGGCACATAACATTATTGCTATGACCAATGGTCTGGTGTCGATGTAAATGTGATTTAGTAGAAAAGCTTTTTCCACACTCCTTACATTTGTGTGGTTTGTATCCACTATGAGACAAAAGGTGTTGATTGAGATGCGAAACTGTCACAAAAGCCATGGGACAAACATCACAGAAGTGTTTTCTATCGGGATGGTCGACCCGAATGTGCTGGTATAATTCCTTCTCTGATGGTTTCCAGACCAGGCAATCCTTGACTTTACACTGGTAGCTTGAAATTGTCTCTTTTTTATCGACAAAAGGCTTTGTAGCTCTAGGAGTAGATTTTAAAGAAAGCTGTGGAAGAATTTTTTGTTGCTGGTGAGAAGGAGGCAGGGTTGGCGATTTAGAACAGTGTTCCTCTCCGTCTAAGCCAAAAATATCGCTGTCTGAAAACAAAACGAAGAATTAGAATTGAAAATGCCATGGTTAGACAAAACAATCAGATGTGATGAATAATATGACCCTTCCCAAACTCACCCTTTTCAAAAGAAACATCACCCATTGGCGGAGCAGCGGAAATATCAGCAACTGAGTCATAGTAAAAAGGATCTAAACTCTCAATTTTAACAGAATCCACTGCAATTTCATCCTCCAAACATCCAACCTCTGATCCCAGAGTTGTAGGACTCCCTCCTCGAATTTCAGGGACACCAGTTTGGGTACCAACTTCCACCATCATGGCTGTTTTAACAAGTCTGTACCCCGGATCCAAACGACCACTACCGGATATCCCACAACCATCACACGTGAACAAAATGATATTATCATCTGCCTCTGAAGTTGTTACAATATTTGATACAAGGCAGGGAGAGTATATTGCAGGTTTGATGCCGTCTTCCATGTAGATTGGTTCAGTTTTCAGAAGAG
>AVPN01001720.1:0-19392 GCA_000695325.1 Pleurobrachia bachei | reverse complement strand
TCAGAGCATCTAATGGACAGTTGCCGGAGGAAGTGGATGACTTTGTATACCTGGGAAATTTTAACAGCTTACAGCGCTGGTGTGTGCGGCGTCAAAATAAAAACTTTAATTTTAACTTTAACTTTGGTGTGTGCTGAGTCAGCACTGCTGACCCTTACCGTCTATACGGTGTTGCTACACCGTCTAGACGCCGTATGCAGCAAATCGAAAATCGCCCACTAAGATTTACAGCTAATTTAATTTAATTAATTTATTAACATTTTATTTTCCAAAATGTTCAGGTTGTTTCGAGTAAAGGACCAATTCGCTAAGGTTGGATATTTCTCAGTCATTCTTTATGACATTTGCTTTTTCGTGTCCATCACCCTTGGGGTTATTATTGCTCTGAGTGGAAACAAGGACAGCGACGTGGATGTAATTTGGGTGGGGGTTTTCATAGGAGCGTTTGTTTGGATTTTCGGTCTTGTGGCCGCTGTATTGCTCTCAAAAAACAAGAGCAGGGGAGGAGGTATTCTGGAAAAGGTGTGGGATATTGCTGGATGGCATGGTCCTGATGTAATTCGGAATGTGATAAATAGCCAGTACTGTGCAGATTGGATACCTAACGAACGGTTTGCGGAGATGCAGGCCTGTACTCGGGTGAATTACGTGTCAATTACACATGGTTTTCTTATTAAGTACATAATACCAGGCATTCTACTACTTTTACTGGGCCTTGAGGTCAATCAAGATATCCAACAAGGATATAGTTTCTATCCCATGGAGATGCTAATTTTAGGGGTTATCATTGTTACAACGGTCATTTTGACCATTCTGGTGGTCATGATATGGCCTAGAATTTGGTATGACCCACGAATGATAGGAGATGAAGGGAGTACATTTACCAATTGGTTAAGCTGGATAGCTGTGCCATCTATTATACGAGGAAAAGAACTCATAAGCCAGCAATATTATGCCTGATTAAAATTATATTATAGGACTATTATTTTTTCTATTTCAATTACATATATCCTTATCTTACATTGTGTCCTTCAAATGAGAGTTGGCAAAATCAGAATTGGACAAGTTTGTTGTAGGTAGTAGAGATTTATTTAATAAAATCGACCCATTGTTACTTGTGGGCAATTCCTGTTAGATCAATATTCATGAAACAGGATAGAAACAATCCTTGTTTTACTAACACATACTTTGAATTTTTAATATTATCTGACTTGCATTACCCTGTTTCTGCAGATGGACATGTCGTCATATCAACCTCACTGCTAGTAATAGTATGTATTCAGAATGTGTTAGTGAAACACAAGGAGCGTTTCTATACTGTTTCATAAATGTTGAAATAACAGGAATTATTTATTTATAATGCGGTGTTTCCCTGTCACGAATGGATTTAAAATTGATGAATAACCTTCAAAACTGGATTTCCTGATCAATTTTGTGCTCAAAGAGCATTTTATAGGCTGATAAGATGTTGGTTACTAAGGTTACAGTGCTGCTTGTAGTGGGAATACGGTGTCAGAAATCAGAATAAAACTGTATGCGAAAAAAATAAAAAAAGAGAGCTGGCATGCATGTCGAAAAGAATCACGTGATGTCAATCTAGCGCTCTAATACTGTATTGTCACAACAAGCGGCCGTGTGACTAGGTAAGTTGCTATGGTAACGAAAGTAGTTGCTATGGTAACCAACACAGTTGCTATGGTAACCAAGACAGTTGCTATGGCAACCAAGTGCTTCAACTTTAACCGCACCTCAACTCGAGTCACTCTAACCGAATGGGGGATTGTTAGAGAAGCCCGATCACTATCAAAACCACTAACAAAGCACTTCTTATCTTTCTCACATATCGTGCGTTTGAAAAGCTGCTGTCTCTTATCTCTGCGTTGTAAAGTGACCGTTATTTGCTATGTCGGACTCTGGAGATCCTGAGACTGAGTCTATCCGGGACATTATTTATACCAGATTATTGTATACCTTAACAAAACCCTTCTGAACAGACCTTATACAGCTCTGAGCGGTACATGAAATGCAACACCTAACCCCTTACCCTCTGGATATTAACTTGGAAACCTGCCATCTCGTGCCCTAACACAGGAATCTTGAATCATGTCTCAATGTGACTGATGTGTCACAGTGCTGCAGTGTTCTACAGTCGTGAGTGAGCTAGAAACGAGTCGAAAATGAAATCAATTGTGGTTTAGATGATGGTTTTCTTAACGTGATGGGTCGACCCGGATCTAAAACATTAACATATGGTTCTACTACAGATTAACGCACCTTGAATTCAGTGATCTCAATACAGTGAGGGGCATCCTCCCCAGGCACTACAGTTATAAACCGGTTAGGTGCGAAACACTGGGCTCTAGTGTGTGGTTCCAGGTATAGGTAGGGTTCAGTATACAGATCTGCCAGGTCTACTTCATCCCCAACTACTGCTATCTCAGATTCAGATTCAGTAGGTTCGATATTGTTATCATCTACAGGCGCTGAGTCGTCTACTTCTGAAGAGAGTTGAGTGTTGATGTGGGAAATGGGGAAAGAGGGATTCGTAACGTGTATTTTACAGGGAGGAATAGACTAAGGAAGAGGGGAAGGGTGCGTAAGTAGTATTGTTGGACGTTACGTAGCATTCAGAGAGTATTTACCAACATTCAAGTTTAGGGAATTGA
Organism: Pleurobrachia bachei; assembly: GCA_000695325.1. NCBI lineage: Eukaryota > Metazoa > Ctenophora > Tentaculata > Cydippida > Pleurobrachiidae > Pleurobrachia > Pleurobrachia bachei. Next base: position 16,726 of record AVPN01001720.1, on the reverse strand, counting down.
TAGAGGTTACAATAAACATGTGATATCAATTATCAACTTTCCAGGTATAATCTAATGACGTTTGACTCAATTGTTTTGTCCAAAACAATTTCGTTGTTGCATCTACAAGAAGCATCATACTTCATAGATTAAATATCGTTCAATATGTCACGGATCAACAACAAACTGACATGTGAGAATTAGACCAACAAATTAGTTCCAAACAAGTCATATTATATTGGACACACATTTAAATGCTTTATTACCACCGTGTTTAGATATCGAGTATTGGGACAAGCGTTCAAATTCGGAGCCAATAGTAAGTTCTGAGAAGTAAAGTTAAAACATTTAGGGGTTCAGAGAGTTAGGGTGTGCCCTATATTTCTCTTACCATCGGATCCTGGTTCACTGATATCTTGACTAATATCCAGGGAAGGAGGTTCACTCTCTGTTATCAACATATCAGTGTCTGTCTTTTGTAGGTCACTGAAACATGGTATGGGTTATTTTTTTTTATTGGAAGAAGTTTCAAACGGTTACGGAAACAATTCGCATTTATTAAATACCAAATAATATTACACGCCGTGCGTCTGAGGGCTTCACGCAGGAATCCTGCACTTAAGAAGCCCCTCTGAATGTAGCTAGGTTTTACAGGTAAATAAGTTAAAAAATATATCGTTATTGCTCTGCTAGACTATATTAACAGTTAGAGAGGGGGGAGCCATGGGGAGAGGGGCGTCCCGCAGGACCGGCTGCGGTATTGCAATTGGAACATTCATGAAGTGAGAAGGTGAAGGTGATGTACTAATTATAGAATATTGTCGATATCAATATAACTGAAAAGGTAGCTCTTGAGTTCAGTCAGGAAGATGGGTAACGTGTCACTCTGTCGAAGTTGGTACGGTAGCAGATTCCAGGACCTGGTGACCCTATGGAAGAAGCTATCGTGCAAAGTAGAGGAGCACTTGTGACTGTTACTCGTGTCCACAAGGGTGGTCCGATCTAAGCCAGCAATAATATCACGATTTTGACGCGTAGGTCGAAGATCGGCGACATTAACTGGTTTAATAGACTCCGGTATGTCAATCTGAATCATATTGTACACAATCTGGTAAAACAGCCGCAAGTCATTATACAGAAATAGTTCCTTGAAAGGAAGAATGTTAAGACCCTTTAGGTAGCACACGTAATTGACATTGGTGTAAGATGCCATAGGCTCATTCCTAATCCACTTAACAACTCTCTTCTGCAGTTTCTCAAAAGAGAGCAACTGAGTCCTACCGATGTTACACCAGATAGGACTACAGTGCTCAATTAGGGAACGCACCATGGTCAAATAAAGAGATCTCTTATTGGCACTGTTGTTGAGAAAATAGCACGTTCTACGCAACAAATTGAACTTAGAGATCATACTGGTGTTGATATACTCGCAGTGAGAACTCCAGTTCAAGTTGCTGGTAACAAACAGACCCAAATCAAGCTGTTGGGTAACATACTCAATAAATACAGAGTTTAGGGTGTAGAAAAACTCACAGAATGGGAGAGGAATGGGGCGGTGGTGAGCCCCGGTGGGTGAGACACTCAACACTTTACACTTTTGTGGGTGAAAACACATCTTGTTTCTAACTGACCAAGAGTATAGGTTAGAGATTGAGCGCTGAAGCTACAGGTGATCGCTCCAATACCCAATCTCCCTCCAAATTTTGGTGTCATCAGCATACAGAGATATGTGGGTGCCCTCAGTGACTTCATTAAAAATATCGTTTATAAATATCGTGAAAAGAACTGGGCCTAAAATAGACCCCTGGGGAACACCTGAGATGACAGGTAACTCTTCAGATGACTCACCATCAATAACAACTTTCTGTCTACGATCTCTCAAGTAGTTCTTGATAAATCTAAGCAACATCCCATCAAAGCCAAAATTTAATTTCAGCTTTTTCAGGATGATGTCATGGTTGCAGGAGTCAAACGCACGTTTAAAATCAAAATAAACAACATCTGTACGTACACAATTAGAGTGGTTAAGGTTAGAAGCAAGAGAGTGTGTGAATGGGAGGAGCTGGGTACAACAAGATCTCCCTTCCACAAACCCATGTTGCCTAGGGTCAATCATGGAACCACAATGACTCAAAATTCTGTTCTTAACTAAAACCTCCATGATCTTCCCCACTAAAGACAAAAGAGAAATAGGTCTGTAGTTGGCAACATCCAAAATAATAATAATAATAATAATCTAGTAGGGTCCAAGAGTCATCTAATAGGGTCAAAAATGTATCTGTAAATCAAGGAGGAGCCATGTAGAATACATGGGTCCGACATTACCATGTATCCCATCGGGCCCACATGACTTAGACACATCAATATTGCACAACGCACTATACACTTCTGAACAAGAGAAAAAACAATCAAACTCTTTACGGGACAGGTCAACATCAATATTGTACAAACTCGGTTCTGTGAACTGACTCGCAAAATGAGCATTAAATAACGATGCCTTGGCACTAGGGTCAGTACGAGAGACATCATTACGATAAACAGAGGGTGGGATCCTACCACACTTGCTAGATGACTTGATATGTGACCAAAATCTCTTGGTGATTGAGTTAGAGTCATTCACTCCGAAAAAGTTGTTCATTTTCTGAACCTACTATGAATCTACTGCGATGTAATATCGGAGCTGAAGGGGTTAAGTGAAACAGTTCAGATACTTTTTTTAAACTTTATTCCTCCCCCTAGGCTGGTCAAGGAGAATAACGACTTTGCCCAAAAGATAGAAGACATGGAGTCCAAGGAAGCCATGCTGAGTAAGAGCAAGAAGGGACTACAGAGCCAGATAGATGAACTGGGTGGCCAGTTAGAGACCCTAAACTCGGAGAAGAATGGAGTCCAGAACCAGTTGAAACAGGCCCTTTCGGAGATTGAGGGACTTCAGGAGGAGGTCGAGATGGTGAGTTGAAATGAGATGAAATGGGGATTTAATATTTTCATAGACAATAGTGTTGCTGGATCAAAGATCAAAAGATCTATATGGAAATCAAAGATTAAAACTAATCCCATCCCCCTAACTTCAGGCTACCAGTGAGAAGGAAGACAAGGAGCGAATGCTTGGAATCCTACAGAATGAACTCAACACCGCCCGTAATGCCATCACAAACGAACACATACCCCGAATAGAGGAACTGGAAGGAGAGAACAGGAAACTCCAGGTATCTCATACCCTTCCCGGTTCAGGAAATACTGACCCCTGATTGGCTGATAACCAGTCACGTGACCTAAATAACGAGTTCTGATTGGTTGTTTACTTATTTCGGTCGGTACCTAATCTCATCCCTTCTTCTCCACTTCCCAGATCCCATATATCTTCTTCTCCGCATACATAACACACATTTTATTAGTACTGTCTCTCTTCAACAGGTTAAGATCACGGAGCTCGAGGACGCAGTTGATGAAGCTCAGACCAAGGCAAACAATGCCGAGAAAACTAAGAACAGGATCACGATGGAGCTAGAAGATACAAGTGTAGAGTTGGATCGAGTGAAGAATGATCTTAGTTCCATGGATAAGAAACAGAGGAAAGTGGACCAAATGATGAGCGAGTGGAAGGGGAAATGTGATCAGGAGACTGCAAAGAACGAGGGTTTGGTCCGAGAGATTCAGAAGATCTCCACCGATCACATGAACCTAAAGAACACTAACAATGAGATTCAAGAAGAGTTGGATGGTGTCCGGAGGCAAATCAAATCCCTTCAAGCAGAGAATAATGACCTCACTGAACAGCTGGAGGGAGGTGGTAAGGCTACGCACGAGATTGAGAAGCTGAGGAGAAAGCTTGAAACTGATAACGAGGAACTGAGAGGCCAGTTAGAGGAGACAGAGGGGCTCCTGACTATGGAGGAGAACAAGACTAGCAAGCTGCAGTTGGAGCTGAGTGGAGTTAAGATGGAGATGGAGAGGAGATTGGGAGAGAAAGAGGAAGATAGTGATAAAGATAGGAAGAACCTGTTGAGACAGATTGATACCCTTCACCAGCAGCTGGAGGATGAGGCCAAGGTTAAGAACGACCTGGCTAAAGCTAGGAAGATGGCTGAGGGAGAGGTCGGTGGGCTTCACGAGGATCTGGATAATGCTGAAAAGACCATTGCAGCACTCAACAACAACCTGGGGAAACAGCAGAAGGGAATCCAAGAGTTGCAACTCGCTCTGGAGGACGCCAATAAAAATGTTGAGAACCTCAAGGCTGCTCTGCTGAAGAGTGATAAGAAGGCCACCTCTCTGGCAACCCAGAAGACTGATATCGAGGGATCACTGGAGAGAGCTGAGAGGCAGAGGAGGACCCTAGAGAACGAGAAGGGTGAACTCACCTCTCATGTTGCTACCCTGGAGAGCCAGAAGGCTAGTGCAGAGAGTGGTAGGAAGAAACTAGATGCGGAGTGTCACCAACTGAGGGACTTTGTAGAGGACTTAGAGGGAGAGAAGAGGGATGTGGAGATCCTCCTGCAACGGGCTAATGATGCTCTCAACAGGTGTGTGGGTGTGAGTTTGTTGATGTGAGTGTGTTTCAGTGTTTGTTTGTTGCATTGCTCGTCATAGGAACTTTGGATATTAAGTACAAATTAAACAAGTGAATGGCCATCGTACATGATAAATACGTAAATAAGTATCTTCTAGAGCTAAGGCTCACAACCCCAACCAACCAGCTAATCTCTCTATCAGGTGCCAGAGTGAATTGAATCTGGAGCAAGAAGCCAAGGGGAACCAAGAACGGGCATGCCAGACCCTCACAAGGCGTATTGTGGAGCTTGAAGGACAGCTCGAGGATGCTGAGAATGCTGTCAGGTTAGTTATTCTCTCCTAGTTAAAGTAATAATCTCTCCTACTCTCTCTCTCTCCTAGTTAGAGTAACAATCTCTCCTACTCTCTCTCCTAGTTAAAGTAACAATCTCTCCTTCCCTCTCTCCTAGCTAGCTTAACTAGGCCTAGTTAAAGTAACGATCTCTCCTCTGCTCTCTCCTAGTTAATGTAACAATCTCTCCGGCTCTCTCTGCTAGTTAAAGTAACAATCTCTCCTAGTTTAAGTAACAATCTCTCCTGCTCTCTTAGTTAAAGTAACAATTGCTTCTAGCTAAAGTAACGATCTCTCCTACTTTCTCCTAGTTAAAGTAACAATCTCTCTCCTTGTTCAGGTCAGCCGGTAAGGGCAAGATCCAGGTTATGGAAACTAAGATTCGGGGACTGGAAACTGATATTGATGCAGAGATGAAGAGACGAGTTGATGCTGAGAAGGTAACTCTACTAATTAATAATTATTCTACTAATTAATGACTAATAATTAGCATTATTTGTCTACTGACTACTCAAATGCACTCCATCCTTCGACGTTATTCACGATCTCTAACATGCATTGTGTCTCACCTCTCAGGCTCTGAAGAAGGCAGAACGAGTGATCAAGGAGAATGCATTTAACGCAGAGGAGGACCACAAGACGATCCAGAGACAACAAGGAACCATCGACATGAGCAATAACAAGATCAAATCCTTCAAACGTCAACTAGACGAAGCGGTATGTTTGTTATCAGAATTTTGGTATTAGGTTTTCTTGAAATTATCACTTAATTACCTACAGATCAAATCATTTTAAACCAATTAGCTTATTAACCCCCTACAAGAGTCCCATTAACTAATTAGCTAATTACCCCATCTACATATGAGACCCATTAACTAATTAGCTAAATACACTCTTTAATTCAAGAGACCCATTAACTAACTAACCCCCCCCCCTTTCTTGTGAATAGGAACAATGGAAGCAAGCTTCCAATCGTCAGGTACCACGCCGGTAGACATGGAGAGATTAAGAAGTAACCAGATAGGATAGGACAGGCTACCCGCACAGTTCTTCAGAATCTTACCATGTATCCCATCGGGCCCACATGACTTAGACACATCAATATTGCACAACGCACTATACACTTCTGAACAAGAGAAAAAACAATCAAACTCTTTACGGGACAGGTCAACATCAATATTGTACACACTCGGTTCTGTGAACTGACTCGCAAAATGAGCATTAAATAACGATGCCTTGGCACTAGGGTCAGTACGAGAGACATCATTACGATAAACAGAGGGAGGGATCCTACCACACTTGCTAGATGACTTGATATGTGACCAGAATCTCTTCCACTAACTCAATCTCAGTAAGTGAGGCTTTTTGTTGTTCATTTTCTGAATAATCAGCTTCTTGAAGTCCTTTCTCGCAGTGGAGTACCTCTCTTTCGTGATTGGGGTGGGGTTAGACACATACTTTTTCCTATGGTCCTCCTTGATACGACGTGCCTTTTTACAGTCACGATCATACCATAGAGGTTCAAAGGAACCCTTGAGACGTCTCATGGGGATGTACTTCTCAACACACTCAAACAAATTCTCACAAAACTTCTTCCAAGCACTGTTAGCATTACTCACAACAACACTATCCCAGTCAACACGGGCTAGAGCAACATTAAGACCCAACCAATCGGCCTTATTAAAATCAAAACAAGTTCTAACTTTGCCCTTACTGGGTCTGAAACCCGCTGAGATAGAGAAGGACACACCATAGTGATCAGATACACAGAGTGCGTCCCTTTCCATCACAGCTAGGTTACTGACGATCTCAGGGCAGTTAGTAAACAGCAGATCCAGGGTGTTACCCTGTGAGTGTGTGGGTTCGTGTATGAGCTGTGAGTGCCCCAGATCACCACAAAGAAGATCAACAAAATCACGCTCAAGGGAGTTAGGGCTAGCACCGCTGGGCCAATCGATAGTTGGGAAGTTGAAATCCCCGATTAAGATGTGACGCTTGAACCCCTTAGACTTGACAAGGTTATATAAATAGTCACGAACATTACAGAAATTATCTCGAGAGAGGGTACCAACTCTATAAAAGGTACTGAGACACACACTGACATTATTCAGCTTGACAAACACACTTAACAACTCAGCCTGAGTACTAAACTTACAGAACTGGTGACTAGAGATACTAATATCATCCCGATGGGCAATCAAGACACCACCTCCATTACTTCTAAATCTGAGAGGCTGGGAAGGGTCAAAAGGGGCACTTAAGAAGCCCCTCTGAATGTAGCTAGGTTTTACAGGTAAATAAGTTAAAAAATATATCGTTATTGCTCTGCTAGACTATATTAACAGTTAGAGAGGGGGGAGCCATGGGGAGAGGGGCGTCCCGCAGGACCGGCTGCGGTATTGCAATTGGAACATTCATGAAGTGAGAAGGTGAAGGTGATGTACTAATTATAGAATATTGTCGATATCAATATAACTGAAAAGGTAGCTCTTGAGTTCAGTCAGGAAGATGGGTAACGTGTCACTCTGTCGAAGTTGGTACGGTAGCAGATTCCAGGACCTGGTGACCCTATGGAAGAAGCTATCGTGCAAAGTAGAGGAGCACTTGTGACTGTTACTCGTGTCCACAAGGGTGGTCCGATCTAAGCCAGCAATAATATCACGATTTTGACGCGTAGGTCGAAGATCGGCGACATTAACTGGTTTAATAGACTCCGGTATGTCAATCTGAATCATATTGTACACAATCTGGTAAAACAGCCGCAAGTCATTATACAGAAATAGTTCCTTGAACGGAAGAATGTTAAGACCCTTCAGGTAACACACGTAATTGACATTGGTGTAAGATGCCATAGGCTCATTCCTAATCCACTTAACAACTCTCTTCTGCAGTTTCTCAAAAGAGGTCACCTGAGTCCTACCGATGTTACACCAGATAGGACTACAGTGCTCAATTAGGGAACGCACCATGGTCAAATAAAGAGATCTCTTATTGGCACTGTTGTTGAGAAAATAGCACGTTCTACGCAACAAATTGAACTTAGAGATCATACTGGTGTTGATATACTCGCAGTGAGAACTCCAGTTCAAGTTGCTGGTAACAAACAGACCCACATCAAGCTGTTGGGTAACATACTCAATAAATACAGAGTTTAGGGTGTAGAAAAACTCACAGAATGGGAGAGGAATGGGGTGGCGGTGAGCCCCGGTGGGTGAGACACTCAACACTTTACACTTTTGTGGGTGAAAACACATCTTGTTTCTAACTGACCACATGAGTATAGGTTAGAGATTGAGCGCTGAAGCGACAGGTGATCGCTCCAATACCCAATCTCTCTCCAAATTTTGGTGTCATCAGCATACAGAGATATGTGGGTGCCCTCAGTGACTTCATTAAAAATATCGTTTATAAATATCGTGAAAAGAACTGGGCCTAAAATAGACCCCTGGGGAACACCTGAGATGACAGGTAACTCTTCAGATGACTCACCATCAATAACAACTTTCTGTCTACGATCTCTCAAGTAGTTCTTGATAAATCTAAGCAACATCCCATCCAAGCCAAAATTTGATTTCAGCTTTTTCAGGATGATGTCATGGTTGCAGGAGTCAAACGCACGTTTAAAATCGAAATAGACAACATCTGTACGTACACAATTAGAGTGGTTAAGGTTAGAAGCAAGAGAGTGTGTGAATGGGAGGAGCTGGGTACAACAAGATCTCCCTTCCACAAACCCATGTTGCCTAGGGTCAATCATGGAACCACAATGACTCAAAATTCTGTTCTTAACTAAAACCTCCATGATCTTCCCCACTAAAGACAAAAGAGAAATAGGTCTGTAGTTGGCAACATCCTTACTGTCTCCTTTCTTGTGAATAGGAACAATGGAAGCAAGCTTCCAATCGTCAGGTACCACGCCGGTAGACATGGAGAGATTAAGAAGTAACCAGATAGGATAGGACAGGCTACCCGCACAGTTCTTCAGAATCTTACCATGTATCCCATCGGGCCCACATGACTTAGACACATCAATATTGCACAACGCACTATACACTTCTGAACAAGAGAAAAAACAATCAAACTCTTTACGGGACAGGTCAACATCAATATTGTACAAACTCGGTTCTGTGAACTGACTCGCAAAATGAGCATTAAATAACGATGCCTTGGCACTAGGGTCAGTACGAGAGACATCATTACGATAAACAGAGGGAGGGATCCTACCACACTTGCTAGATGACTTGATATGTGACCAGAATCTCTTGGTGATTGAGTTAGAGTCATTCACTCCGAAAAAGTTGTTCATTTTCTGAATAATCAGCTTCTTGAAGTCCTTTCTCGCAGTGGAGTACCTCTCTTTCGTGATTGGGGTGGGGTTAGACACATACTTTTTCCTATGGTCCTCCTTGATACGACGTGCCTTTTTACAGTCACGATCATACCATAGAGGTTCAAAGGAACCCTTGAGACGTCTCATGGGGATGTACTTCTCAACACACTCAAACAAATTCTCACAAAACTTCTTCCAAGCACTGTTAGCATTACTCACAACAACACTATCCCAGTCAACACGGGCTAGAGCAACATTAAGACCCAACCAATCGGCCTTATTAAAATCAAAACAAGTTCTAACTTTGCCCTTACTGGGTCTGAAACCCGCTGAGATAGAGAAGGACACACCATAGTGATCAGATACACAGAGTGCGTCCCTTTCCATCACAGCTAGGTTACTGACGATCTCAGGGCAGTTAGTAAACAGCAGATCCAGGGTGTTACCCTGTGAGTGTGTGGGTTCGTGTATGAGCTGTGAGTGCCCCAGATCACCACAAAGAAGATCAACAAAATCACGCTCAAGGGAGTTAGGGCTAGCACCGCTGGGCCAATCGATAGTTGGGAAGTTGAAATCCCCGATTAAGATGTGACGCTTGAACCCCTTAGACTTGACAAGGTTATAATTTATCAGTGCTTGTAATGTCTTTAATAGAGCTCTCTCCCATGGTTGAGTATAAAAGGTACTGAGACACACACTGACATTATTCAGCTTGACAAACACACTTAACAACTCAGCCTGAGTACTAAACTTACAGAACTGGTGACTAGAGATACTAATATCATCCCGATGGGCAATCAAGACACCACCTCCATTACTTCTAAATCTGAGAGGCTGGGAAGGGTCAAAAGGGTGCGACTTGCCTGACCGATCGAGACGATACGTCCTGTAATTATTAGGAAGAACAGAGACAGAACTAATAGCAGGCTTGAGCCAGGTCAGCAAGTTTTATTATTAGCGTCCAAACACCAGTATTTAGTACCCATGCATGTCTCCCAACTTGAGTCTGTTCAGCTCAGGTGAAGCAGACCCCAGACTGGACGAATGCACAAGCCCATGAACATTGTTGTATATAACACTGTAATCCTTGGGCCCAGGATTAGAGATAGAGGGATTGGCGATGAATATCAAAGAGAAATTAAGAGCGTACAAAACAGACAACACAACCACTCTACAGGACGACAGACTACAACCTAAAAATATAACATTTATAGCACTTACAACAGACAAACTGAGGTACTTATCAACCGTAACAAAGTCACTACTCTGGTCAAGGAAACTAATCTGATCAATATCGACTGAATGTGAATTGTGAACAGATATATGGTGAAAAACAACGCGTTGCAACGAGGGTGAGAGTGAAAAAATGAATGAATGTTCCAATTGCAAAACCACATACCAGTGCTGACAGGTCACCCCCATCCTCCACACGGCATCCCCCTCCTTGGCGCTGAGATCTAGCATTATACTTTCCAATACTCTCTCTAAATCTTTGGAAACATATTGGCAGGTTAGTGGGGGTATGGCCTGGCCGGGGTAAGAGGAAATCTATAAAACATCTGAGAAAACAGAAATGGGGGTACTGGGTAATTAATTAAATAAGGGACTGGGGGGGAGTTAGATGAAATATAGTGGATAGCACGCAATAATTCTTTCCCGCTCGCTCTCTCACTCTCTCAAAATCATAACACTGCATGCACCAGATATAGCTCACCCAAACTGGTAAGATAGCTCTTCCAAAAAACCCATGTTGCCTAGGGTCAATCATGGAACCACAATGACTCAAAATTCTGTTCTTAACTAAAACCTCCATGATCTTCCCCACTAAAGACAAAAGAGAAATAGGTCTGTAGTTGGCAACATCCTTACTGTCTCCTTTCTTGTGAATAGGAACAATGGAAGCAAGCTTCCAATCGTCAGGTACCACGCCGGTAGACATGGAGAGATTAAGAAGTAACCAGATAGGATAGGACAGGCTACCCGCACAGTTCTTCAGAATCTTACCATGTATCCCATCGGGCCCACATGACTTAGACACATCAATATTGCACAACGCACTATACACTTCTGAACAAGAGAAAAAACAATCAAACTCTTTACGGGACAGGTCAACATCAATATTGTACAAACTCGGTTCTGTGAACTGACTCGCAAAATGAGCATTAAATAACGATGCCTTGGCACTAGGGTCAGTACGAGAGACATCATTACGATAAACAGAGGGAGGGATCCTACCACACTTGCTAGATGACTTGATATGTGACCAGAATCTCTTGGTGATTGAGTTAGAGTCATTCACTCCGAAAAAGTTGTTCATTTTCTGAATAATCAGCTTCTTGAAGTCCTTTCTCGCAGTGGAGTACCTCTCTTTCGTGATTGGGGTGGGGTTAGACACATACTTTTTCCTATGGTCCTCCTTGATACGACGTGCCTTTTTACAGTCACGATCATACCATAGAGGTTCAAAGGAACCCTTGAGACGTCTCATGGGGATGTACTTCTCAACACACTCAAACAAATTCTCACAAACCTTCTTCCAAGCACTGTTAGCATTACACACAACAACACTATCCCAGTCAACACGGGCTAGAGCAACATTAAGACCCAACCAATCGGCCTTATTAAAATCAAAACAAGTTCTAACTTTGCCCTTACTGGGTCTGAAACCCGCTGAGATAGAGAAGGACACACCCTCGTGATCAGATACACAGAGTGCGTCCCTTTCCATCACAGCTAGGTTACTGACGATCTCAGGGCAGTTAGTAAACAGCAGATCCAGGGTGTTACCCTGTGAGTGTGTGGGTTCGTGTATGAGCTGTGAGTGCCCCAGATCACCACAAAGAAGATCAACAAAATCACGCTCAAGGGAGTTAGGGCTAGCACCGCTGGGCCAATCGATAGTTGGGAAGTTGAAATCCCCGATTAAGATGTGACGCTTGAACCCCTTAGACTTGACAAGGTTATATAAATAGTCACGAACATTACAGAAATTATCTCGAGAGAGGGTACCAACTCTATAAAAGGTACTGAGACACACACTGACATTATTCAGCTTGACAAACACACTTAACAACTCAGCCTGAGTACTAAACTTACAGAACTGGTGACTAGAGATACTAATATCATCCCGATGGGCAATCAAGACACCACCTCCATTACTTCTAAATCTGAGAGGCTGGGAAGGGTCAAAAGGGTGCGACTTGCCTGACCGATCGAGACGATACGTCCTGTAATTATTAGGAAGAACAGAGACAGAACTAATAGCAGGCTTGAGCCAGGTCTCGTTCAAAATAATAATCGCAGGTTTGTGGTCATAAATATACCCATGCATGTCCCCCAGCTTGAGTCTGTTCAGCTCAGGTGAGGCAGACCCCAGACTGGAGGAATGCACAAGCCCATGAACATTGTTGTATACAACACTGTAATCCTTGGGCCCAGGATTAGAGATAGATGGATTGGCGATGAAAATCAAAGAGAAATTAAGAGCGTACAAAACAGACAATACAACCACTCTACAGGACGACAGACTACAACCTAAAAATATAACATTTATAGCACTTACAACCGACAAACTGAGGTACTTATCAACCGTAACATAGTCACTGCTCTGGTCAAGGAAACTAATCTGATCAATATCGACTGATTGTGAACTGTGGGCAGATATATGGTGAAAAACAACAAGGGTGAGAGTGAAAAAATGAATGAATGTTCCAATTGCAAAACCACATACCAGTGCTGACAGGTCACCCCCATCCTCCACACGGCATCCCCTTCCTTGGCGCTGAGATCTAGCATTATACTTTCCAATACTCTCTCTAAATCTTTGGAAACATATTGGCAGGTTAGTGGGGGTATGGCCTGGCCGGGGTAAGAGGAAATCTATAAAACAACTGAGAAAACAGAAATGGGGGACGGGGTACTGGGTAACTAATTAGGGACTGGGGGTAAAGGAGTTAGATGAGTCGAGTAAAACTATAGAAAATATAGTGGATAGCACGCAGAAATTCTCTCCCGCTCTCTCACTCTCTCAAAATCATAATACTGCATGCACCAAAATATAGCTCTCCCAAACTGGTAAGATAGCACTTCCAAATAAGGAATAATTATAGCTCTCCTAATATGGAATGATTATAGCTCTCCCAATATGGAAGTGGGGAAGTAGAATGGGTGCACCATGACTAAGGGGGGAACAGCTGCTCTCTCTTGCATATTATGAAACAACAGGGGAGAGAAAAATGCAAAGAAATGATAAATTAAGAACCAGTGTTCACTGTCTGTTTATGATTATCTATTTGCTCTGCTGTTAGTACTCTTCTCACAAATACACCAGTTGTTAACTTAACAGAAAACAGTTTGTTGGGCCCGTCGTAATAGACCCTTTCAACGTCTGTACGTTCCTCTAGTTCTTTCTTCCTCTCTCTCACAGAAGCAGGGGCATAGTGAAACACTCCTAACTTTCTCTCTCTCAGTGGTTTCATTTTAGTAAAGTCCGATACAGTGTCTTTATGGGCAACACTTTTGAAAACAACAGTTACTGTCCTGGGTTTCTTGTTGCCGTTGTTGGAGCTTGTGGCGGCCTTGTTGCGGTGAGCGATGGAGATGTCAGCAGCGGAGAACCCGGGGATGACTCGCTTGACCTCGTCTGCAACCACTTTGGTGATGTTCTCTCCAGGTTTCTCCACAATGCCGGTAAAAATGCTGGTTGCACGGCCGGCGTAGGCCTCACTCCGGATGAGACGATCCTCTAGATCCACGCACTTGCTCTCGAGAGATTTGGTCTTCTCTTCGAGGGTAGACTTCTCAGCTTTCAGGGAGTTGTTCTTCTCCTTCAGATCAGTCAACTGGGAGGTCAAATCAGTCAACTGGGAGGTAAACCTCTCCATTACAACCCGGAACATCATGGCGATCTGGGCAACATATGTCGCTGGGGGCTTATCTGAATAAGACTTGGCAAGTTTACTGGCAACCTCGTCATTCTCGGCGTCAAGAATCTTCGTTAACAACTCTGGATCACATCCTCTTACTAGGCCAGGCATGTTGAATTACGTGTGGGGCAAAATAGGGTGGTGAGACGTCCTCAAAGGGGGGGTTTGGGCAGGAGCTCAAAAAGTGTGACAAAAGGTAGAGCAACAACGATATATATACAACAGATATAATATACATAACTTTATTATTTATAAAATAATTGTCATATTTATCCTTTTATTCGATGCCAGAGCTGCCATTTCGTAATGCATCGAAAGTTGCTTTAGGTCTTCAAGTTTGCAGGATATGTTATTTGTTGCAACATATCCCTTGCCCAAGCCTAGATCAACTCAATCGGGTTGAAAAAACAGTGACGTGTTGGAGTTCTGATCATCACAATTTCCTTTTATCCAATGCCAGAATCGTGAGGGATCTTGGTGAGGTATGCATCAATCTCAAAAGTAGAGGGGGGTGGGGATGGAACGGGGGTATAAAAAGTCAACACCCCTGACTCATTCCATTTTTATAAATAAATAGTATAACATTCAATCCACATACTCATGCTTCAATTGTTTGCTGGTAATGATGACATGTAGACATTTCCATAAGAAGATGTTTGTTTTTTGTCCCAGACACATCATTACCGGCTTGTGCCTCTTGATCCATTCTTTTATGGTGTCCACCGACCACCGTAGCCTGTTTTCCAGGAATCTTGGTATGCTACCTTTGATTGTCATGTGATATGATGCCTTGTCAATGAGAAGAGCGTATTTGTTCGGAAGCTTCTTGGCGAACTTTTCGAGATGTTTTAGGTAGTGTACCGAGTTCATCTCTTTATGGTAGTCGCCAGACCCCACAACTCTCATTGTCTTTTTTAGTCAGTTAGAGATTTCAGTCAATCCATGTTCCAGATATAATAAAAGCAGCTCCTCCAATGCATTGTATGTGGCGCCACGATCAGGACCTCCGCTGTGACTCCCTCACTGCAATTAGCAGCTATATTTCCAGTATATTAATAGTCGTATGTAGCATTCATTATGTCAATTTCTTTTATTACCATAGTGGATTTTATCAATTTTAAAACAAGTACATTATAATATTCTTTTCGATGCTGTGCCGTAGCCCAAGCAGTGCTCCATGGTATATGAAAAATATCAAAGCGCCTTCGAGAAGTCTACAAAGACTCATTGTGTTTTCTTAGATGATACTTGCTTTTGATACTTTGAAATGTTCCTATCCTCAGAGGGCCATCCTTCCGCGGACCGCCTTGTTTATCATTTCAAATATAAAATAAATCTGTTTACATTATTCTTTCATTCTTTGCCACAGACCAAGTAGTGTTCCATATGGTGTTTAAAGAATTTCAAAAGCTTTGGCAAAGTCAAAATAGATGAGTACACATAACGTTACGCTGGCGTCCGCGTCCATCACAAAAGAAACATGGTGCATGGTTTTAACCCGTTTGGCGAAGGAGGTGTCAGCTTTGGCGGTGAATGGCGCTAACATGTTTGAACAACCGTTTTGGGCCTTTAGAAGTCGTGTAGAAGTATAGAGCTGCTCGACAAACTCTACTCCTCCTTTGTCAAATGCTCTTTAACTATGTCTAGGAATGATGCTATTCCGAATTGAAAAGGGGAATCCGTAGCTAATAATATTATTTAGGAGAGATGCAATTGTTATTGGCTTCTAATTTTCAGATATTACTTAAATATAAATTGGTGTATAATATTATTTCATTCGATACCGGAGCTGAAGTATAGTGCTCCATGGTATTCCAAGAATATCGAACGCTTTGGCGAAGTCTAGGTACATTACGACTTTTCCGTATTTCATAATTTGAGTGATGTAATATAAAATCAATACCTATTACATATATTATAGTTGTAGGTATGATATCCACCTTTATTATAATCCCTTTTGTATTAAGGAGTTTACTGCCCTTTTCCATTCGTTTATTCTTCGTACTACCGCATATGCATCGTCCTGGTTTGACTTAGGTGTCGTTGGGGCATTATCGCTTCTCTAGTAATTTTTCACGCCTGGTTTCCTCCATTGTTTCTACATCCTTTATAGTACTGGATCCTTGGTTCAGTTCTTTTATTATTAGTTTCTAACTTTCAGATATGAAATAAATGCAAGTATAACATTCTTTCATTCTATGACAGACCAATGAGTTTGCTGCATGGTTTTTCAAGAATGTCGAAAGCCTTTTGGAAATCGAGGTATATTACGATTATCTTGACAATCTTTTTCGCCTCTTTGACATACGTGGTATAATAATTGGTATAGACAATTGAATCGATCGGAATGTCACAGAAGTTCTTATCAAATCTAATATCGTTTGTGCCATAACAGATGACTAACTTCTCGAAGTTTGCATCAGGGTGGCTCTGGTGGTACCTGACCAGTTCCTCACTCGCCGTAGTACCCTTCCATTTCGATTTTCGAATGGTGCCTTCCTTCTCAACAGAGGTTGCAGATTTCCAGTAGAACTCTAGACTCGCTTGTGTGGGTTCTAGAAAAATATGTCTTTCTGATTTCCGACGTTGAATGCAAAGCTGTCGGCCATAAAGAATAAGAATAGGATATAGATATAAGGATACCTC
>AVPN01001714.1:7698-19359 GCA_000695325.1 Pleurobrachia bachei | reverse complement strand
GGGGTTCCGGTAAATCGGGGCCCGGTAAATCGGGGTCCGACTGTATATGCCAATTGCCAACTATGCCATAACCCTTCTCGTTTTTATTGTTTTTAAACGTCCATTTCCAAATCAACTATATATTTCCAGGCTCAATCTTTGCATGGGTTGGAATTGATGTGTCAACTATATTTCTAGTAACATTCATGTGTATATTTTCTAGGCTCAAATCTTTGCATGTTACATGGGTTGGAAGAAGGTGAAGACGGCTGTCTTCAATCGGAACAATGCTGTCATATTTCTGATCCAGTTCATCTCAAAACTGTTCATGACATGCCCTATCTTCCTTGCCTACCTTTTTCTTGTTATCGCCGATGATACCTCGCCGGGAGACCCTGCTTTTTTCTTTCAGGTGAGCATTTTTCTAACCGTTTTAACCGTTCATGCAGGTTAACAAAAATTTAAAAATTTGCTGTGTTAGACTAGATTCTAGTCATTTTTGATGACGTTTTATCTATTTTCAGCTAAACTCAGTAATCCTGAACATTATGCAAATGGTAGTGAGCCTTTCTCCTCTCATGGATTGGATGTTCACCATATCACCCTCAGTCTTTTCAATTGGAATGAGCGCCATCTTTGCAGCGCTATTCTCCACATATGCATGGGGCATGCAACACCCAACCATCAGCTCACAAACACGACTCATATGGGGTAAGTTTTAATTATACATCATACATTGCAACGAAATAATACAACTGCAATTAGGACGCAACACATGTTTCATGGAATCCCTGACGGGAAACCAATAATAAATTGTGTGGTTTTATGACTATTTCACAAAACACGTCTCCCTCACACAGGTTTTGGATTGTACAGTTTAATCGGTGTCCTAAATATTTTATTTTACACCTACGATACTCGGCAAACTGCTGTGGGATTGAGCAAGAGATATGATGTTAAAGTGGGGGTCTACAACACGTCAAATCTTATCTATAAGAGTATCTTCCTAGCCATTCAAACTTTCATTTATGGTATGTTCGAATAATTTGTTCGTGCTATTTTATATTTTTGACAGTTTCATTTGCCTTGTTCGACCCGCCTTCCCCGGTTTGAACAAAACAAAGTTTCATTAGGTACAGAGTCACGCTTCTTACAATGAATCTTTTCCAGGTTTACTGTACAATCACTGGAGAGATCCTGAAGACGCTGCATTCTATTTGTGCAATCTTCTGGCAATCATAGCTGTTATGTATGCGGCGTTCGCAGCATATCGAAAGGCACCGGACCTCCCTCATTTCTTTGTCTTTTTATACCTCCCTATGGGAATGATAGAGAAGGCAATCAATCAATTCAAAGTTTTCAAGGTACATATTTCTATTTGTCTTGGATGACTTGGGTATGATGAGGTGACAATTAGGCACAAAGACGTATAAACACCAATACTACGTATCCGGACTTAAATACCAAGCTACAGCACATAGTAGATCTGTACATTGAAATGGTTCCCCCCTTCAGAACTGTGAAACAAGGGATATTGCTTTAGCACTCCAACTGAGAAAGCAGATTTCCTTCGCTCGTCTTAACGGTTCTTTGTTATTGGTCTTCCTAATGAGTGAGTATGATACTAAACGAGAATCAAAAGGAGAATTAATTAATATGATACAATGTTCTCGGCCGGTCCGACTGTACAATGCTCTCTGCGTATATCGGGTAAGAATATGTGTGTTGCAGATGGGATTCCCTCCTCTTCTCTGTAGCCAGCCCTGATTCCCTTTACTTCAGGTTTTGGTCTGGACAGTAAAACAGCGGGGTACTTTGTCAGTTGTAAAATGTTTGTTAAAGTATTGTCGGGCATAGCAAACCTTTAGTTTATGTTCATTCACCAAGATGTAAATTATATCTATAAAGAAGTATCATAATGTTTTACTCAAGTAATGATAAAGCCACTAAAAACCTTTATTTGTCTACTGCGGATACAACTTGCTTAACCCTATAATGCTCTCTCCAAGGTACAACCTAATTACCCCGCTCTCACTTCTAGGTTCAACTGGAGAAACTGGGTGTTTGGCTCGATGATAATGATAGTAATAGCCGTGTTTATCAAATGCGCCTGCCTTACAAGTTAGTAGAATGAAGAAAGTAAACCACGGCGACCTCTATCATGGTTATAACACGATTGTTGATGTTGCTTCAGTAAAATATCATATGATTCATGGTGTTCATTTTTCCAAATTGCTGTTTTTTACGGAAATAATAAATACATTCGTCGTTAAAACTTCCATTTCAGGTTTCTGGGTTATCTGGAAAGGTATCCCAATGCTGGATGGCATCTCGGACCCTCCTTCCCTTGACTACCTGCCCTGTCCCGTCTTCGCATTTCTCCTTGTAAACTCAGTCATAATTTTCCTCACCGGTGTCGGAGATCAAATCCTGCTGGAGTGTACCCAAACCGAAGTTCCACCTGCTGAGAGGGGATCCGTTTTCGCCGCCACCAACTTCCTATGCTGTACATTCCTCGCGGTGTACGGGACAATAACTTTATTTCTCCCAAATTCCACGTACATCTATCTCTGCATGATATTGTCAGTGTTCCTCGCTGACTTGTGGCTTCTTGTCCTGGCGTTCAGGGTGAAAAAGCAAGTGAGCCGCAACAAGGTGACTGCACAAAAGGCAGAAGTCGAAGGATTGAAATCCGTGTTTCTGCATATTTGTGGTTATGATGCATAGGCCTGAATTTATCCAAGCTACAGCACATAGTAGATCTGTACATTGAAATGGTTCCCCCCTTCAGAACTGTGAAACAAGGGATATTGCTTTAGCACTCCAACTGAGAAAGCAGATTTCCTTCGCTCGTCTTAACGGTTCTTTGTTATTGGTCTTCCTAATGAGTGAGTATGATACTAAACGAGAATCAAAAGGAGAATTAATTAATATGATACAATGTTCTCGGCCGGTCCGACTGTACAATGCTCTCTGCGTATATCGGGTAAGAATATGTGTGTTGCAGATGGGATTCCCTCCTCTTCTCTGTAGCCAGCCCTGATTCCCTTTACTTCAGGTTTTGGTCTGGACAGTAAAACAGCGGGGTACTTTGTCAGTTGTAAAATGTTTGTTAAAGTATTGTCGGGCATAGCAAACCTAATCAAATACAAGTAAGTGGTTCTACATTTAATATAGATATTTCTTCATATATAATGTTTTACTCAAGTAATGATAAAGCAACTTGCTTAACCCCATGCTCTCTCCTAGGTACAACCTGCAGCTATTTACCCCGCTCTCACTTCTAGGTTCAACTGGAGAAACTGGGTGTTTGGCTCGATGATAATGATAGTAATAGCCGTGTTTATCAAATGCGCCTGCCTTACAAGTTAGTAGAATGAAGAAAGTAAACCACGGCGACCTCTATCATGGTTATAACACGATTGTTGATGTTGCTTCAGTAAAATATCATATGATTCATGGTGTTCATTTTTCCAAATTGCTGTTTTTTACGGAAATAATAAATACATTAGTCGTTAAAACTCCCATTTCAGGTTTCTGGGTTATCTGGAAAGGTATCCCAATGCTGAATGGCATCTCGGACCCTCCTTCTCTTAACTACCTGCCCTGTCCCGTCTTCGCATTTCTCCTTGTAAACTCAGTCATAATTTTCCTCACCGGTGTCGGAGATCAAATCCTGCTGGAGTGTACCCAAACCGAAGTTCCACCTGCTGAGAGGGGATCCGTTTTCGCCGCCACCAACTTCCTATGCTGTACATTCCTCGCGGTGTACGGGACAATAACTTTATTTCTCCCAAATTCCACGTACATCTATCTCTGCATGATATTGTCAGTGTTCCTCGCTGACTTGTGGCTTCTTGTCCTGGCGTTCAGGGTGAAAAAGCAAGTGAGCCGCAACAAGGTGACTGCACAAAAGGCAGAAGTCGAAGGATTGATGGAAAGTCAGATAAATAATACTGATGAAGATTAGTATGACCAACAACCAATCAGAACTCGTTATTTTGGTCACGTGACTGGTTATCAGCCATTGGTTATCAGCCAATCAGGGACCAGTATTTCCTGATTCGGCCGGTTCCTGATATGTAATGCCATCAGAACAAACAAATTGACTTTTGGTAGATCTGTATATTGTGAACACACTTTCGATTTTCCGGACTCTTTCAGAAAAAGCATCTTTATTGCCTAAATATTACAGGACGTTTATTTATGGTAACATGGTAGAAGTACGCTAACTTTCGGTGCGTTTTTTTATACTAGCTTTGTAACTTTTCCCACACACAAAATATTTGGCTGTAAATTTTCGGTACTTTAAATTAAGGTCCCGTAATATTTAAGTAATAGGGTATCCGTATATAATTTTGTCAAAGAAAACCAAAAATTGGGCTAAGTAGCAACTATGCAAATTTTTCCCTGCCCCGGTGAATGCACGTTCTAAAAGGATCATTCAGGGGTTAGAAATCAGCACATCGTGGGGGTTTTGTTCCGGGCGCAGCTCAGTGGTAATGAGTAACTTAATTCAGCATGGCGTAAGTCATGTTTGAACGTTTCTCCTGAACTGTGATGTAATTTAGTGAAGTCCAAGCTGCTGAAAACGTGGAACATAGCTTGTTCTCGAAAGCTTCTGTCAGTGTATTGGTTATACTCCGATATACCGGGCACCCCGATTTACCGGGCAAAATCCTTTCCCCCGCACATCCCGGTAAATCGGGGTCCGACTGTACAATGTAAAGAGCTTGTACAGCTGTTGGTGTATGTATTATCTACCGAACAAGATGCTCTCCGATCTTCGCTAGTAAGCTATTTGCCCTTCACCTCAACAACAATACTGAATATACCAAGAAAGAGGGAGAGCTAGAGGTGATCAGAGGGAGAGCGGAGAGAGAGGGAGAGAGAGGGAGACTCTCCCTCCCTCTCTATCTCTCTGTCCTTATCTAACAGGAGGCAATCTAGATCTGTACATATTGTGGTATCAGTCCTTGCTTGGTAGGATTTTATTTCTCCATATTACTTTGAAGCGTTCATCAGGGAGGGGTTAATTCAAACATTGAAATTATTCAATTAAAATTCAGTATACCGGTAACGTAGATCCTAGTAACTTCCAATCTAGTGTATTATTGTATATTGAAATAGTTCTTTGTATTATTATCTATCTGATACATTGATGGGCCCTATTTTCGGTTCCTTTTCGGGCACGCAGCATTCAGCAATACAAAACTTTTCGTCTAGCAATCAGTTGGTGACTATCAAATACACAAGTAGTCATACCCATTTTAATAAGACCAATAGAACAAACACAGCGATCCAGATTCTAGTAAACATGGTAAGTTATTGAAAATATTTTCTATAATGATAATGATAAGATTTTCAAAAAATAGCATACTGAGAAAAAATTTTCAAGACTTGGTTGTTTCAAATTTTACAATTTTCAGTACCTACACAAGTGATTCGGCCGTTCTCTGCGATTCTCAGTAGCACATTCAATAATGGTGTTAGCTACTTTCCTGCTGCTCTCAGTATAGACAACAACGTGGCGACATATGCAGAAGCCCACCCGGATGACACACGGAGTACCGAGGACTACTGTAAGAGATTGTAACTGCAAGTTCAATTTCAGGTCACTTTGGTTCTTCTAAATACTAATGCAATAGATAGTATATATATGGTATATGCGGATTTAATGTCGGATGCAGTGGTGTATGTGGTAGACAGTGCCGAGAAGAAACACCAGTGCGGAACCGTGCAACTAAATCTAGATGATGTTAGTGCAGAGGGACAGACATACAGCTGGCCGTGTGAGGTCTGGGGCAGTCAGATACGAGTGGAGAGCAGTGCAGGGACCATTACAGTTGATGGCAAAACCATTAATAAGCATGTTTTGGTAGCTGAGAGTGCGGTGTACATTTCACGAGACGGTATGTATACGGTAGGCGGTATACATAAATGTTAACCAGATCTGTGATGAAGTAACTCATCCATTTTTTGACCAAATTGAAAATTCTTGAGCTCATTTGAAACGAGCCTAAGAAATTGAAATCCGCAAAATACGTGGCGTTATGACCCAAAATGCCCGTTTTCTCCAGGGACACGCATTTTCATTGTGTGCCATTTTTCATTTTCTTGAGCTCATAATTTGAAAGAGCTCAAAGTCCCCTTTCAAGGTTTTGAAAATTTGTCAATAATTCGCTGGCTTATGTCTTGAGTCGCCTGACACTGCGAAATTATGAAAAATTCTACTCTCTTCAGTCAGCAAATAAACCAGGAGGAAAAAATTTAGTTCAAGTAATTTTGAGCATAAAATAAACTTCATAACTCAGATAAGATTTCCTCCGATTTAGGAAATTGACGGTATTTCACCTCAATATATACCGGGCAACCCGATTTACCTTTCCCCCGAGCATCCCTGTAAATCATCATTCCCTTTGACAGTATTATATCCTACATGACTGAAAAAGACGGACCACCCACGCATTATATGGTCATAATATGTTCTTGATCAATAATGAGCAATAATAATACATTGAGAATCTGGGTGTACAAATATTTTGGATCAATAGCATTAGCATATATTTCGTATAAGTTGTCAATATATCTGTGCTTCTGCAATGTGTTGGAGGGATATGAAAGCGGCAGTCTTCAATCGGAACAACGCAACCATTTTCATGATCCAGTTCATCTCAAAAGTGTTCATGGTGTGCCCCATATTCCTTGCCTACTTATTCATTGTTATTGCCGATGATACCTCGGCGGAAGATCCTATTTTTTACTTTCAGGTACTTTCTTTTACTTTCACTAGGTGAATTATGAATAGGTAAAAAATTGCTTTCTGTCTGAGTAAACCAAGATATAGAGTACTAAATAAATAATTTCACAGAAGCTTTCGAGAACACTGTGTTTCACGTTTTCCAAACAACAACTTTGTTTTTTCATCAGTTAAGCACGATAATACTGAACCTCATGCAAATGGTAGTAAACCTTTCTCCTCTTACTGATTGGATGTTTACTCTCTCTCCTACAGCCTTCTATGTCGCCATGAGCGCCATCTTTGCAGCTCTATTCTCCTCGTACGCCTGGGGTATGCAACACTCGGACATCGGTTCAGACACAAAACTCATATGGGGTAAGATTAAAAAAGCTAATTATATCGGGAGTAGTATAGTAGTTCTGGTATTACAACGTTGGCTAGTAGGCACAGTTGTATTAGAGTGATCCATAATGATTTTCGCTAGCTATTTTTTCGGGGTTTCGTTCATCAGAGCCCTAAAATTTTTACAGGATCTTGTTCGGCACGAAATTTTGATCTCAAGACACCATTTTTAGGGACCAGTCTACTTTTCTTCCAAAGGCTATAGCCGTTTTCTAGTGGTTGGCCACTATGCCGTCTCCCGTATCAAAATATGGTTTGGTTGGCCACTATGCCGTCTCCCATATCAAAATATGGTCAAAATGCAAATAAATTTCTTGAGAATTAGCCGTTTTCACATATAAAGTAGTTCATTCTATCAGTTGTCATCGGAAACAACCCGTTTTGAGCCGAAAAATGTGCTGGATTGGAGTAGGGGGCTAAAAATCGCCTGAAAAATGGCACAAAATGTGATTTCAAATCGCCTGTTTTTGGGCAACATTTTTGAACTTCAATTTTAGGCCTTCTAAGACATCCAAAACCGCCAAATAACTTTAGCATCTTGTAGAACTAAGTTTGATGTTCAATTTGAGCTTTCAGTATGGCGGCGCCATACCCCATTTGACAGTGTGCTCAGCTTCAAATGTTGACATGTTCCTTGTCTGTCAGCTCTCACACCGGTTTGAGCTTACGCCGAACTGATAGACTGTCATCGTACTGTTGAGTCTACCCCAGCCACCGCGGTTCAGTCCCATAAGAAAATAGGGGGAATTTGGTGCGCGCAAATGTAAAGCCGCGCGAATCACTCAGATTCGGTTTAAAACTTGTGCGCGTTTAGTAAATTTAGTTGCCCAATATCGCGTTGGATGGACCACAAAATTTGATGTTACTCAATAGTCCAATACAATGCATGATAATTCTGAGAATCTTTTCGTTTCCAAGAAAGAAAATATAATGTGCAACCCAGCCCAAGGGAGAATGAAAGCCTTTGGACGAATTCAGAATTCGCTTTCTACGAAAGTTGTCGCACTGCTCTGTGCATTATCACCACCGACAACTGCTGCAGCAGGTAACAATTTGTCATTCTGAGAATCACCACACATCTCTCTCTTGCTTGCTTGACCATATCTCTCTCAATGTCACTCACTGTTGCTTCTCTTCTCTCCGCTGTTAGATATATCCTAGTTATTGTGTTACGTGTAATTTGTTATATGAGATTTAGTCGGCTGCTGCTACATGGTTCACTAAATATTTACTGTTTACATTTCTAAAAGACCATCCAGATTTGTGGCCTAGTGAGTTGTGAGTCACCCCGTGGGGCGTGAACTACAAACCGAATTAAGGACATTTCCTGATGGTGCAACGTGAGCTATTGTTTGTGGGGGTCTAAGAGCCGACTTATATCGCATTACTAGGTGGCCTACTCAAAGGACCACTAATAAGTTTGGTATGTGACTATGTAACCATCACCCTCGTCTCTTTAGGGGGTTTATCAATACACTTACCGGACATTAACATCGCCAATGCTCTATCTATATTTGCTACCTTAAACTTGTTACTACTATATTATCCTGCAGCTTATATGTGCTATAACACCGGTGTGTATCTGTATAACGCGCCCCGCGAGGGGCGTGTTATTCCCGCATATCAGTCCCTTGCGGAGCAAGGGGCTGATATGCAATATATCATCCCGAACGCAGTGAGGGTGATATATTGATACACATAAGGTGTTATAGCATATAACACCCCCTGCAAGCAAGGAGAGAACAACAACAATCCTCCATCAAGTTTTTCAAGTCAATTTTGACAACCAAACTTTCACAGTTCAACAACACAACAATTTCACAGAGAGAGGTAACGTTTCAAATATGCCCCCTAAGTTACTCCAGACATGTCTAGACACTCACTCACACACATAGGGAACTATTTGTAGCCTAATTAAAAGAGAGCGATAAGGAGTACCAGTGTTCCTCTTTTCTCTCTCTCTGTCGCTATTCCCCCGCCCCTTGTTGTGTATATCTCTCTTCCTCTATTCAACAGTGTGTTACACACTACACACACACAAAAGAAAGCGTTTTCACACCTTTTTGGGTGAATACTTGCGTGTAATAATATGCACTTTTGGAGCGGGAGTTATGAGATTTATCGTTTCGTGTTGAGTCATAACTCCCTCCTGCCGCGCGGGTGATATTGGCCTAAAAAAAGCGCAGTGGGTGTTATACATCCTGATACAACTCTGGTTATAACAAGCCACAGTTGTATACAACTCTGGCTAATATAATACAACTCTGGCCAAACGACTCATTGAAACAGAACAAAGTATTAGTATTTTCGACTCTTTGGGTGCTCTGACCACAGTCCCATCTCAAGTCTCTTCAAAAAATATTAAAAAAAGAGGGAGCTAGGCAAAATTTTTTGATCTACTGCGCTCGTACGAAATTTCTTCCTGAACCTTTGTGAACAAAATGGTACGTTAATTTTAGGTAAGTTAATTTTAGGTAATCAGGTACTTGATGCGGCACTATACCACTCACTAAATGTTTTGAAACAGCACAACAACAGTAGCTAAATACCATAAATACCATAAATAAGGGGTAAAGAGAACGGCAATGAGACAAAAAAAGAATTAAAATATAAAGCATCTTCCCCCGGATGGAAAATGCATTTAAGATACTCTGGAGGGAAGATCATTTATATTTCTCAGAATAATTTAGCTGCTAGAATACGAGAGAGCTAGAAAAGGCAGGACAAATATTTAGCGTTACGCCCTGATTTTGTAACTATAAAAGTAATGCACAACGATCAAATTGCAGTGGTCACAATGGGAGAGGGAGAGGTTGGTAACGTGTATAACGTGTAACATTCGATTATCTCCTTAGTCACCAGAGAGGGCTAGACAGAGAGATCCAGAGGTGTTCCTTTATACCAATCGATATTATGATCCGCTGGAGAGGACCCGAACAGGAACCAGACAAACCGCCGAAAACAAACAAGACCAGGGCCCCTGAGCTGTTCATTTTATCCGCTACACTATACCTGTCTGAACGAAACAACCCCATCCAGGAGTGCCTCCAGGATGAGTGCGAGTGCGGGGAATCTAAAGTAGTCTACTGTAGAAACGGGACGAGTTGTGTCACCATGGATCATGTTTGTGACGGGGTCCCTGATTGTCCAGATGGAGAGGACGAGGCGGCCTGTGAAGGATCCACAGTTGTCCAATGTAGGGTGTCACCCCAATGGTACATGAACAAATTTTACATCCGGCATACAACTTCACTGTTACAGTACCGGTCGGATCATTCTGTCATCATATCCGATACGACACCATAGAGTTAGACGTGAAGGAACTCATATGTGAGACCTGTCTCGCGATCAAAAAACCAGTGGACCACCCGCATCTCCAATGTGTGGAAATGCTGTTAAACTTGGACCGACAGCTACCCAGAAACAGATACAGAGAAATAATCTGGGATGGAGTGTGTAATAACCCTACCAGAAATAAGTTCGACGAGTCGATCGTTTAGTCGATCGATCGACCATCGTTATGTCGGTATACCGCTATAATTCAGCCATTTCTCAATCAATTTGCAAAATCTTGGGCTCATTGGAAAGAGGACATTGAGATCTATCAAATGCGCTCAGGAAAATCAAAATTGGCGCAAATTGCGCGGCGCAGTGGCGAAAACGCGCAATTGTGCGTAAAATACTCATTCGGTGATAGATCTCAATGTCCTCTTTCCAATGAGCCCAAGATTTTGCAAATTGATTGAGAAATGGCTGAATTATAGCGGTATACCGACATAACGATGGTCGATCGATCGACTAAACGATCGACTCGTCGAACTAATTTCTGGTAGGGTTGGTATTGATGTTAGCCAGAATTTCAGCTCTCTATCTCAAAGTTCATTTTTTCGACTGGAATGAATCCTGCATGAACTTGAAAACAAGAATGCTTTTTCAAACCGTAATTTCACAGTCGCCTTTGGGTATCGATTTCCTTTCAAACGCGACTAATTTTAGCTTAATTGGACCACCGCAAGAGACACGGTGGCCAGTTTTCTAACTATAGGTCTGATCATGTAACCCCCATTGAGACGCTAGTGTGATTACGAAATGCCAATAAGCGGGTGTAACGGTCGAGTATCACGTATCACATCTGCTAATGAGGCCGTTGTACCGATACAGCGTCCATTAGAATTTATGTTGTCTTGCTAACTCGTCATAATTTGATGGGGATCACATGACCCAACCAAGGCTTGGTAAACTTGTTGCTGTGAATCTTGTGGTGATCCAATTAAGCTCAAACTGGTCGCGTTCAAAAGAAAATCGATAGCCAAATAAACTTGAGAAATTTTGGTATTGAAATATGGTCTCGTTTTGGCGTTCATTCAATGTTCATTGTAGCGAAAAAAATGAATTTTAATCCAGAGGGCTGAAACTCTGGATTCCTCGAATGAGTACCCACACATATATTGTGCCAAAATATCAGAGTGATTGAAATTAAAATTCTGGGTGAAAAGAAGGCCAACGTACCCTTAGTTTTTTTTGGGCCGCGCGGTATA
>AVPN01001710.1:7864-19340 GCA_000695325.1 Pleurobrachia bachei | reverse complement strand
AGAGCCGGTATATCCATGCAGGAGCGGCTGAAGGGTTGCTACCAGGACCCCTGGAGCTCGTATCACGGCAATTTAAAACTCCCCTCGTCTCCGTGATCTATCTCACATTCAACTGTGCTGTATTTGTATTGGTGGGGAGGCTAGATGACCTTATCGGATCTGCCTCCTTTACCGTCTTCCCCTTCTACGTCCTGTGCTCGATAGGTGTCCTTGTAATGCGATACAAAGCTCCCGATCTACCCTGATCCTATCGGGTCCCTCTGATATGTCCCATTTTGTTCATCCTGTTTGGGGTGTTTGTGTTTGTCAGCCAGTTCCTGGGTGATGCCTGGTTATCCTCGCTAGTGTGGGTGTTGGTCCTATTGTGTGGTGTTCCTATCTACTATCTGGTTGTACAGGATGTAACGGGGTGTGTTAGGAGCCCGCTAAGGAAGGGGAGTGCGGCTGTCAAAGGATTCCTGGGGGACAAACTTAACTGTGATTAGTGGAGAGTGTGTGTTTGTTTCTGGAGGGGTTTTATATGATGACATTTGAACCAATAAACCTTATTAAGCATTTTGACCAATAACTTACTATTTACACGTATATATTTTACACTGATGTACATATTTTTCAGTTGACAAGACACACAAAACTTTTCTTCAAATACAAACAAGAGTTTTAATTTAACGGAAAACAATAATTGCTTCACTACCAGCAGTAGATCATGAGTTCCTGATTTTAACATCAAAATCGGTCAAAATCGTTCCGAAGTTAGGAGGGGTCGAAATGTGCCAAAATAAAAATATCCCATTAGATAAGCTGTTGTATTCTTTTTTCCGGAAAGATGATAGCACACATCAGGAACCGACCGAATCAGGAAATACTGGTCCCTGATTGGCTGACAACCAGTCACGTGACCTAAATAACAAGT
This sequence comes from Pleurobrachia bachei, assembly GCA_000695325.1. NCBI lineage: Eukaryota > Metazoa > Ctenophora > Tentaculata > Cydippida > Pleurobrachiidae > Pleurobrachia > Pleurobrachia bachei. Next base: position 18,427 of record AVPN01001710.1, on the reverse strand, counting down.
TCTGATTGGTTCTCTCTCCACAGGTTATGGAAGTATGGGCTGTGTTAAGCAGATCGAAGACAGGAAAGTTATGGTGGATCTAACAGTGAACGATGAACCTCTGTTAGACAATCTCAGATCCGCTGTGGATAACTCTAAAACCGACTGGGTACGTACTACGCATTATACATACTTTCAACAACTGTACTCAGTATAGTATTCATTGCCAAGTTATGACTACAGTATTTTGTAAAAGGGGGTTAGAACATAACAAAGTATTCAGTATAGACTATAGTACAGTATAGTACCTTCAACAAAATGTTACAAACTAGCACTCAGTAGATCGAGTTATACCCTATAAGTATTAGGTGTTTGATAATCGACTAGAATTGAACACAGTACCATTAGTATAGTACCCTACACATACGAGTATACTAATTAGTGTTTAATAATGGTATAATATTTCAGTTTTTCTCTCGGGAAATATGTCCGGATCTTGGGATTTCTGCTCTCCTGCTCAGTAAGATTGCCTCTTCGTTCAACATCTCTATTCCGAATAAGAGGTAATATCCACTGCAGCATGTTCCTTCCTCTATTTAATCAAGTTTCGCTTGTTACTTCTTGATTTCTAAACCGATGTATATTCTTGCAGCGGTTCCGGTTCAACTAACATTAACATTGGAATGAGTGTCAAGTTTGCAAACAGGAGTCTAATGGCTCCCGAGTATGCCAGGAAGCTTGACAACTCGTAAGTTTAAACCATGTCTTTTGAACTTTGAGACCCAATAGTTACAAAAAGTAAAAATAATTGGCGTCTCATCATAATTATACTACTAAGTGTAATTATTTTGAATGATATCATCACGCCATTTCAGTGGGTGGCAGTATTCAGAGAGTTTCGTTAACCTGGTTCGGAAATATACCCAAAAATTCCCTGAGCTGTTCAAAGAGTTGGAGAGTCACTTAAAGGCAGATGATATTAGTGCTGCAGCCCTCGCTCAGAAATTCGGACCTGACTTCAAGTAAGAACCAAGTTATAGATGACGTATCATCTAGAGTAGAATGTAGTAGCTTTTTGATTTTGAGATCTAAAATTCTGTTTTCTAACAAACTTGTTTCAGGTTTGTGTTTTAACACATCTGACCCAGTGTTCTAACACATGTGTTTCGCATTATTCAAACACGTCATGTTAATGTATTATTCTAACACTTGCTTTGCATTATTCTAACACATGTGTTTTGCACAGTATTCGAGAGTATCTGGACAAAGTGAGGAAGTTTGTAAAGTCTCTGAACCTCAACAACAACAATCTAGTGGGGGTTGGGAGCACGATAATGCCTACCAAGTTTGTTCCGAAACTAATCGAGGATATCAAGAAACATCAGGTAACTATGGTAACCATAGAAACATCAGGTAACCATGGTAACCATGGAAACATCAGGTAACTATGGTAACTATGGAAACATCAGATATAAACATGGGAGAGTGACGAAATATGTTAGGTAATTTGTACACTAATAGGAGGGGGAACGAAAGAGCCTGAACAAATGAAATTATTTTATCTGTTCCTCAGCCGATAATGCAATTGGTAAAGCTAGTTGCTAATTAGTTTACTAATTGTACCATTAATTACTTAGGAGACAGCAACAGTTAATGAGTTACGAGTTAAAGTAAAGCCCCGAGTCCTATTCAACCCTGAACTACAGAATGGAATCATCCCACCGGACCAGCGAGCTGACTTCCAGATATGTGATAGAGTGGTTAATGTTTGTTCGAGTCATTGTGTTCCCTTTGGGTTCAAGGGGACCATAGTGGGGGCTCGCTGCTGTAAGTATTACTCTGAAAATTACAGGGTGGCCCATAAATAATGAGTTAAATAGCTGTGAAAAGATAATAACTAGTGTAAAGTAGCCGGTAGTCAAGATTTGGTTAAAATCATCTGAAACACGCACCTGTATCAAACTCTTCTTTATTTTCCAGCTGAAACCCAGACGTCAGATGATGTCAAGTATGAAGTGCTCTTTGATGAACCTTTTATCGGTAATTAGTAGTCAATTAGGCATACAGTAATTAGTAGTCAATTAACAATTTGTCAGTTAGACCCCCCTCCCTCTGTGTGTCCCCTCTGACACACATATATATATACCCCCACCCCCTCCAGGTGGTGGAAAGTACGGGGAGTGTGCATCACATCTCTACACAATGTTACCCTTCACTCTTCTCAACATCAGTTACGGAATGCGCCTAGCCTCCGGGGTATATGAATATTAGATCTGTCATTTTGTGTGATTAGATATAATGTGTCTTTTTGTGATTTTATAGTTAGAATATTCATTATAATATCACGTGACGTCATGTGACGTGTATCTTGGTGATGACACTGTCTTGTCAGAGACAACCTCTAGTAGATTTTAGTTTTGTGTGTGTTAAATTGTGTAACTCATGCGTTTTTAATGTTTGTGTACATGTGTATCACTTAATCATTTCACTCACAAAGCTCACTGTTTTTCATTGTGTACCATCACACTCACACTCACACCACGTGTATCATACATTGCTCCTTCATAAAACTAACTATCTTTCAGATGAAGAATGGGGCCAAAAGGCCGTCAGTTGAGGCCCAAAACACCAGGAATTCGAACAGCAACAACTCAGGAAAACGAGAAATATTGAAAAGACGAGGTAAGAAAAACTTCGTGTTGAAAAACAATTGTATTGTCAATCCCTCCCTTCTCCTGATCATATCTCATGATACTGTAAATTGTTCTGTAACATACCCCTCCCTTCACACAGAAGAGACCTGGAAACCAGCTAGAGGATCTCATCACAACAACAGGGGTGGTGTTCCATCACACCACAATACCAGTAATAGGGGAGGTATGGCATACAATACTAGTAGAGGTGGTGGTGGTGTGGCCTATAACACCAGCAGTAGAGGAGGTGGTGGTTCAAGAGAGACGTATAGACGAAAGAAAACCTCGAGTGGAGGGGATCCCCAACCAATGTCTAGAACACCTACCGGACCTCCTCCCCCTCCCTTTGCACCTATGTACCCACCCCCTCACCAGGGCTACATGGTATGTTAGTTGTCCTCTTTCCGTGCGTGTACAAATGTGAAGGAAAGTTAGAACATACTATCATATCTCCCACTTTGTACCACTACTACTATTCTCTCTCCCAGGGTGGACCAGGGTATGATCCAGCCGGAGTTCCCCCAGTGTCCCCCTTAATGATGTTTCCCCCGGGTGCAGGACCTCCCTACCCTCACCCTGGAATGGGCTATCAACCAGCAGGCTACCCGCCCCACCCCTACCAACAATACCCGGTAAGTGACATGTACCTATCCGGTACCCAGTGATTATCGAGTACCACGGGGTACGGAAACTAGTTTATAGAAATGCGTTTGGTCTATCTATAGTTTCCTCTTTTGTAACAAAACAAATCAAGTTGACAATCTCTCCTCTGTTCAGATGCATCCAGCCTATATGGCCCATCCTGGGGGCATGGGAGGGTACCAGATCCACCCCGCTATGTATGGGGGAACACAACCTCCTCCTAGAGTCTCCCCAACACAAACTAAGGTGAGGGAATATTAACAGGGTTCACTGAATAGTGGTGACGTGCCATTGAAAATACTGTTGTTTGTTGTACTCGTGATGTATTTGACTGTCACTATGTGTGTACATTGAGTTGATTGTTCTGTGTGTTCAAACAGTAAAGTTTGTTCGACCCTCTCTCCCTGATTATAATATAATGACATTGATTTTATCGTAGGCTGAGAGGAAGGCGGAAGAAGACCATTACGATGAGTCATTTTACCATGGTGATTTCTACCCATCTGCCCCTGTTATGATGCAGCAACCCCCTGTCCCGCCTGCTATGTGGTCTACCACCACCCCAACATCACCCCCAGCACAACACCCTCCTCCACAGGGCAGCAGGTACTTGTTTTAGTGGATAATTGCCAAGGTGTACGTCTTTTATTCATGGCATGCATGACTTGGATCTGGATAATACGATCCAATGGAACGTATTATCCAGATCCATATCTCAATCTCAACTTATTTCATCCCCCTGTTTCAGTGCCAGTAATGATCCCACGTCACCTAAACAAACAGGTAGGTTTGAGTTTTAAATTTATCGTGTGCTAAAAGTATTTATGTATTCAAGTGTTTGAATATTTGAAAATATGTACATATTTTCCAGGCTAAAAAGTGGAAGAGACGAAATTTGTAAAAAAAACTGTGAATTATGTAGTTTGGGCCTTTTCTTGAGTTGTGTCTATCAAGTCGTTTATATTTGTGTCTCTTATTTTGCTGCTTTTTTTGGAACACTGCAGTATTTGACCTCCGGTACCTGTTTTTTGTGAATCACTGCTCTGCCGTGAGTGTAAGACTCTGACAGAAATACAGAGCAGTACCGCGCGAGTTGTCCACTGCGCACAAAGCGCATTTTTCAGCACTGTACAATTTGATCACGTGACTCTCTCCCATCAGATGAAGCCGGTACCAGCACGGTGAAGAATCTGTTGGGTATTGGACCTGGTGGAGCTGTTCCTGCTGCTGGTGGTGTTCCTAGTGGGGGATCACCAAGGAGCCCTTCACACGACCAACAGGTAGGGGTTGTGTGTGGGGGGTGTTGTACGGGAGAGGGTTGTGTGCCTCACACCTCATTCTGTACCTCACACAGCATTCTGGGAGGGATCGGTAGACCAACAGTGAACAGATACCATGTATCTTTCAAACTTGCAGTGGAACAACTATCGGGGTTGTTTTAGTTAGATTACAATTAACCCAATCTGTACATTTCAGACCCCTTCGCCCGGTCCCGGACCGCCATCTCAACAGCCCATGATGATCCCAACACCAATGCCATACATGCCCATGTACTACCCTATAGTCCCAGTGATACCCCCTCCCTTCTACCCTTCATACCCTGTTTCTGCTCCTCCACATATGCAACAGGTATTGTTCTAAAAACGTGACCCACATATTTTGTAAAAGAACGAATACAGTCGAACCCCGAGTTAACGGCACTTTATCTCGGGAGAAAGGGTTTTGTCCGCTAAATCGGGGTCCGACTAATAGTGTGTGTTTCAGTTTGTTCCCCAAGGAGCTGGTTCCCAGCACGTTGGAGGAGGGGGTTCCCAGCAGCAGCAGGGAAACAGAACTGAGCAGCTCAAACAACTGTTGACAATAAACCCCACGACTGGGGATGAACAAGGGGACCACCCCTCCCCATCAGATTCACCTTCAGCCGCCAAACAAAGTGGACCTGCCCCTGTTCGAAAGGTGCTAGGTGTGAACTTTAAGAATCGGCCCAAGAATGGTGATGGTGATCCAGTCGCTGAGTAGATCTGTGTGTCGTCAGTTTGGGGTAGTTTGTGTTGTGTTTGAGTGTATAAGTGGTTTGGGGTTGTTTTTGTTTGTGTTTGAGGATTGTTTGTCAGGTTTGTTTGTTTGTGATGTTTGTGATGTTTGTCTGGTTTGTTTGTTTTTTTGTTGTCAGGTTTGTGACCCTATTTGGATGCTAGTGGTTAAACCTTTGCTGTGTGTTATAACTTAGCAAGTTAACCCTTGAAAGTTTAGCGTAGTATTGTCATGTTTTCAGTTGTTGTAGTATATTTAAAGCCTGATCTTTGAGAAGGAGTTTATATAAAATGGTATGGAAAAAAGGGATCTGCAGAAGAGGGTATTATATTGTTCGTGACCCAATATAATTGTATATTCGAATGAGACAGTAATATCCATTTCTGAATTTTGCCCCAGTTTTTTACCACAATATTGTGTGTTTTATTTCCCCCCTCGTGTTCCCTCTTTGTATAACCCTAACCACTGCGCCACCCTCCCATCCCTTCACCATCCTCCACCATCCCTATTAACCATATGTTACTCTGCAGCTACACACCCCAGTACCATGGGTTATGATCTCAAGCGATTTATAGGAGGGGTTGACGATGAATTGATTTGTTGTATTTGCCGGGAAGTCCTCCAAGATCCAGTTCAGGTAATATTGGAGCTGTTACCGCCATCATGAGTGATAATGATATTACTCAGTATTCTAGAATTTACTAAACCAGAAACTTTGTCACACCCTAATATTTAGTTTTAAATATTTAAAAAGTTCAATTTAGTCACGGTTTAATCACGACCACCCCCCCCTCCAGGCCGAGCCGTGTGAACATGCGTTTTGTGAGATCTGTATCAGAGGGTGGCTAAACGAAAACCAAAACTGCCCCGTCGACCGGTAAGTATAGATCCCCGTTTTGATCTTTGATAGAGAGGATCGAGTGAGGTACTCACAATTTGAGCAGCCGGTTGGCGGTTCTCCGCCCTTATATTATTACTCAATCAGCTCTCCATTTTTACTATACTTCTCCTAACAGGACGACATTGAGACAGTTTGATCTGAAGCCACCTTCCCGAATACTACGTAATATCCACAAGAAGCTTGTCATCAAATGTGACAATGCTCAGTAAGTAATGGATTTCATGTGTTGATTGGACAAGTGTGATATTGCATGTTGGTTTCAATTTTGATATACAATTGTGTAAAACCCGGGAAAATTCGGGAATCCAGGATGATCTTGCATGTCAGAAGTTTCCATTATAATCGACTCCCTTCATTGCTAGATAAATAATATACTCACTTTAGGTTTGGTTGTACAGCTGCAGTCAAGTTGGAATCTCTCAGTAGTCATCTAGGAGACTGTGATCACAATCCGAGAAGACCGGTACGTATCTAGAATCAATCTTTGACTTGTGTGGTAAGGAGGATAATTTAGAATGCTCAAAATTATCGTCCTCTATTTTATAATTTTAGTGCCTCATCCAAATCACTTGGTGCAGGGTTCTTGTTGAGATCTTCTGTAAAGACACACATTTTATTATTATGGAAAACTGTCAGTTTGACGAACTGTTTATTTCAGGTAGCGTGTAGCCAGGGTTGCGGAGTTGAGGTGCCTCTGGATATGATGCAGGATCATCACTGTATGAAGGATCTTAGGTCGACTGTCATGACGATGTTGGAAGAAATGAAGGGTAAATTGGATAGATCCAATGAGGAGATTGCGAATTTAAAGGGACAGCTTGCACAACTCACTTCTAACCAGGTACAGGTACTTCACTGTTTCACTTCACCCCGCACGGAAATCAAAATATCTAAAATAGGGTTAGACCACTCACCCAAAATATCTTAAATATCCTCCACTCACTTCTCCCTCCCTGTTCTCTGACTTCCTCGACCACCACGAAGTTGATTATTGTTTGATTCTGGGGACCTGCATCGAAGTTGATTATTTGGGGGGAGGGGCTTTGTGGCTTTGTATCCCTTACTAAATATGGGGCTGTTCAAGAAGCACACTAGGTTGACTTGTTAACCATGGTGATGATTGTTTCTCTATCATCATACAGTGTTACAAGTCTCTCTCAGCTGTCTTATTCTACCTCTGTTTTTTAGTATCTCTGTTACTCTGTAATACTGCGAGACGACTCTTTCCCCGGTAAATCGGATTCCATTCTGACTGTTACCAATAGTTTGCCATCCGTTGTCTTATGTCTAGTCAGGGACCCCTAGTGACCTATAGTGACCCCTACCTATACCCCCTCCCTCACAGGTAGCCCACACTGGTGTTGCTGGTATGACGGTTTCAACAGTACAGGGTGGTGGGTGGTATGACGACCAGTCTCTCAATGGAGGATCAGGTCCCACCATGACAGTAGCTGACTCAGTAGCTGGCCCCTCAACAGCAGTCATACATAACACTACCCATAATCTTAGTGACGAGGAAATTAGGTAATTATCAGGTAATTATATCGGGTAATTACCGGGTTATTTGGACAGGAGGGAGGGGTAAAAAAGGACCATAACGCATGGACTTCCATTTTGAATGGCCCCTTGAACTGTGCATTCTGTAACAAAATATGACCCCTTTTTTTGGGGCATTAAAATATGGCCCCTTTTCTAAGCCTAATTTTCAAACAGACTAGTGTCTGACACAGGCCCTAATAGTATTAGAATAATACAGAGTAGGCCTTGCTCGACCCTGACTCACACCGTGTTATCTATTGTTACATAATTTATGCAGTGCACAGTTCATAAATACAGATAACAACCCGTCAGGCCTGTTGTAGCATAGGCCTTGATAAGCGAGTTATATATTTGGGACTGGGTGCCTGTCACCTTTTCGCCCGAGAACGGGAGAGAGAAAGAGACACGGGAGAGATCACTGGACACTGAGTACCAGTGTACCACCGTGTTGGTGAGGGGGTGTCATTTTCCGCGAGAATTAAAAGAGGGCCGTTATTCCCATATCCATGTGTCCCCACCTCCCCAAAGCTATTCCTAGGGACACTGTGTTTTATTAGGTGGTGCCAAAGTTTAGACGAGGGCCGGGGATTTCATCACCAACTATTTCCTAGGGACACTGTGTTTTATTAGGTGGTGCCAAAGTTTAGACGAGGGACGTGTTAGGAGGTGGGGAGGTATGATAAGTACCCCTGACAACGTACTACAGGGACACATCAGACGTGCTCTACAGGTACGTGATTTTACAGTGAGGTTTGTTTTAAACTTTTATTGAGGTACCTACCCTTTTGTTTTAAACTTTTTTGTGCGAGCGGGTGGTACATATAATACCATGTTGGCTTCCTCAAGTTTCGGATTCTCCGCCGTAGAGTAGGGGTTTGAGCTGCACGTGTAAACAGTAAAGGTACCCCTGGGGTACCCTTTATCAGGGGCACTAAAACAGGGGCCCCGACACTGGCGGGGGCTGGAAATTTAATTCACGACCACTCTATAACATTCTAACAGGACTCTAGATAAAATATCGCTCCAGATGGTACCTCTGAGCTGGGGTACCAGCCTTTATCGGAGTATTAGAGTGAGTATTAGAGGGTGTATTAATTACACTTCAGTACGTGAAACCAGGGTACCCTTTATCAGCTAGGTCACTTCAGAAGGTGCCTCTACTTTTATTCTCCCAGTGACGTCAAAACTCCAGTACGTGAAATGGGGCTTCTGACTTCTGACTTCTTAGTTCTGGGGTACCCTTTATCACACTTCAGGATTGGTACCTCAACTTCATATTACTGGACTTACTCCAGTGACGTCAGAACTCTAGAATATATTTCCCTGCAGTACAAGTCTGGGTCATGAGTCTTTGCATTATATTATTCTGCCACCCAATGTGTGTTATCGCATTAAATTCATGGGAAGAAGGGAGGGTAATTTTCGTGTTACCAAGATGCGGTGTTAAAGGCAAGTGGAGAGAGAACAAGTGCTTCATCTCTCTCTTTCTCTCGTCCTCGCTACTCGCTCTCTATCTATCTTTCTTGCCAATATTCAACCGCCTCCTCTTCAGCGGCCAGCGCCGCTAGAAGGAATTTTATCTGATGGGTTATAAAACATAGTCGACGATCTTCAGCGTTATCTTCTTCGCTAGGCCACTTTAGGTTTAGGGCTGTAGAATATCAGGACCTTTGCTGCAGTCCCTGCCATTCTGTAGCCTAGGATTCCTGCACCACGAGACACAACTAAATTTCTAAACCTAAATTAATCTCACGTGCACTGAAAATTTAGAAACCTAAATCTCAGACTGAAAATTCTGAAACCTAAATCCCAGACTCCTGCACAAACCTCGTGAATTCCCTGCAGCAGGGCCTCTTTGAAATTATCATCACCAAATTTTAGGTCTCCCCGGCCCTTATCCTGCAATGTATTTTGAGAAATATAGGGTAGCACGTTTGAGCACTGCCGAAAAGAAGGTTCTTATCAGAGACAAAAGACAAGATTGTTCTATATAACATGAACTATTTTCAGGAGTCGGGTTGTCCTACACGTCTTCTGAACGATTTAATGGACTGTGCACATGAAAAGAAGTGGCCTCGGTGCCTTAACAGTCTTGAAATGAGACAGGTTAGTGAAGGAGCACTGATTGCAAAGCTCACCTTGACAACAGCAACTCACATCTTGGTTGTTCTTCTATAAGATCTCTCAACACACAAAATGTCATTTACCTAGGTGAACCGTGTGTGCTACGAGCAATATGTGACTAGGAGGGTACCAGGTAAACAGGCAGTTGTGGTCCTGGCAGCTGAGAATAATCACATGGATAGAGAGTTCGTCCGATCCCCCGGTATGGTACTAATCTTTGCACACGGTATAGATTAACACGAAGCTGGGATGTTGCGCCCCTGTCCAACTCCAAAGGATTGAAAGGAGAGAGAGATCAGAGAGTCTGAAATGGCGCTGATGATGTGGGACTCCACAGAAGAAGAAAGAATATTCAAGATGAACTGAGCTGTATTTTTTCCCTGCCCGGGTGGATGCCGAAGGCATCCACCCGGATGCCTTTTTGCTTTGCAAAAAGGCATAGCAGGGTTAGGATTCGAAAACGACATTTTGGTATACTAACTAATTGGTAGAGGAACCACTTTGGGGTCATTTTCGTTGCGAGGGTAACCGTGCGGCGCGCGCGATTTGAAGTTTGCGGAGTAACATGTGCGCGCGCAAACTATTGAACATTTGTGAAGCGCGCACGGCTATTAACTGTAACGCGCGGCAAAATTTGTTTTATATCGGCCG
>AVPN01001707.1:0-19137 GCA_000695325.1 Pleurobrachia bachei | reverse complement strand
TCTCTCTCTCTCTCTCTCTCTCTCTCTCTCTCTCTCTCTCTCTCACCATACACAGACACAGTTCTACCATTAGTCTGCGAGTATATGCTTCTTTTCCCTCTCTCCTCGTAATACACTAAAAACCATGCTTGTTCAGCCCAGCTACAGTGGCACTAGGTATAACAGCAGAGTAGTAGTAGAATCGATGAGTAGAATGGCTCAGTACCAATAATCTGTGTATGGTACTTAGTCAGGACCACTATTGTTACGCGGTCGTGCCGACGGAAGGAGTGCTTTGATCGTCTTGAAACCGGTGCAATAGTGGTCCTGACTAACTGTTAATCCACAATTAATAAGTTTGACTGATACAACTAAGTTTGATTGTCATTGACTGACACCTCCCTCCTTTCCACAGGGATATCCCCACCACTGGCTAACCCTGTTACCCGTGGTTACGCCTCCTCCACCGGACTCCTACCTACACCCCCACCCTCCCGTGGTGCCTGCTACATGACATCCATGCCCGTACTGTTGGATAGAGAGAACGTGGAACCTAACAAGGTAAGAGAGGGGATTTAGGATGAACTAGAGTCTAGAGGGGACACTATCAAAATTGGGATTTTGGGGGCTGGGGTTGTGGGGCTCTGGTGAAAATTTGAGGTTTAGCTAAGTGTTGTGGTCAACCACCTGGATAATATGGTGATGATTGTGGGCAATCAACCACTTACTAAACAATGGTGGTTACAGTTATTATACTCCATATTGTTTCTTATTGAGTAAGTCCACTCCTCCACAAATAATAAAAGTGTTTCTCGTCCATTGTAGAACCTTCAATGCCCACAGTCCACTAAATAAGTGGACCTAGCAGGTTTTCCATTATATTGTTGTTGTTTTTAGCTCTCAGAACATCTCGTGCATTGTATCCATTCTTTCATTGCAACACTGGAGTCTCTCTCTCTTTGCAACTCTCTGTGCAGCTCTGGAGTCCCTCCCTGTTGGCTGTTATACAAGTGCTACAATGTCCCCGTCAAGAACTTACAATAGAACTCTTCAAGTGAGTCCTAGACAATGCGTGCTACTTTTACACTTTCAATAGATGCTTGAACAAGCAAGGTCTTTCTCTCTCTCTCTCTCTCACACTCACATTCTCACTCTCTCTCTCCCTCTCTCTCTCTCTCTCTCTCTCTCTCTCTCTCTTTCTCTCACTCTCTCTCTTTCATTCTCTCTCTTTATCTCTCTCTGACACGGAACACCCAATCAACATGCACTGTCTGATTTTAGACCACCCTATCACCTGACTCTCTGTGACACCCCAGATGGAATAGGGAAACAATACCATGGTAACAATAATTATGGGGGCTGATACCCTGATGTGATACCCTAGCTATCTCAACTTTCTCTCTCTCTCTCTCTCTCTCTCTCATTCTCTCATTCTCTCTCTCTACCTTTCTCTCTCTCTCTCTCTCTCCCACCCTCTATCTGCATACAGCTAAATGTGCTGCAGGCCCACGTGACGGCATTTCCTGCTTTTTGTCTGCCTCCAGGCTCGTGGGTGAGAGAGAGAGAGAGAGAGAGAGAGAGAGAGAGATAGAGAGAGATAAAGAGAGGGAGGGTAAGGAAAGGGGCGGGTGTCTGTGCAGATGTTTTTCTAAGCTCCAGTGGTGCAAAAAAGGGCCACACATTCTTCCTAGATATCACAGACCTTCCATTCTCTTGTGTTGTTAGAGCTGTGTGTAATAATTTGTGTATCCAGGTGCCTACTTGGAACATTCCTTTCTCTCTATATTATAATGTCTCTCTCACTATCTCTCTAGTTCACTATCTCTCCCACTCTAGCTTTTTATATATTTTATGTCTGCATTGCTTCTCGTTATATTTTCCTTGTCGTTACTGCAACAGTTACACACATCCAGCTATCTCTCTCTCATTGTTTTTAACTCCCACAACCCTTATCTCTGATAATCTCTGTGATGATGATAACGGTCAACACTCTGTTTTCGTTTCGTTTTGTCCAATCTATAATACCACGCCCTCCGATCTTTCTCTCTCAGAGTTTCTATAACAGCCGATCTCCGCTCTGCATCAGTTCGAGATCTATCTTCAGTGTATTGTTCTTCTGCCTGGTTTTCAGAGTGCACCAGTTTTTCAGCTCTCTTTTTTCTGTATTTTGATTGTACTGTCTCTGCTGTATCGTCTCTCTTCAATCTGTAGTCTGGCTTGTTGTTTCGAAATCTGTGAATAAATGGGTAACAGCTGTTTCTCTTATTAGTGAGGAACACTGCTTTGCTTGTGGTTCTACTTTTTGTGATTGCTATCCTCTCCCTTGTTACCTCGTAGTATCTGACCTCTATATTATACCTGATCTCTCTCTACATAGCACTTGAGATATAACTGATCAGAGATCTCTGAATGTGTGATCATGATGGCTGTAACCACGGACACCCTGGTCCAGTTTCAATGGACGTGGCAACACCTCCCTCCCTGGGTCAATGACCCTGACTATAAGGTGGGGTGTGAGGTTGTGGGACTAGGATTGGGGTTAAGTTCGGTGTGAGGTTGGGGGACTGGGGTGAGGGTGTGAGGTTGGGGTGAGGTTGTGGGGCAAGGTTAAATACGAGAGGGGTTGATACTCATCTCTGGGTTTTGCGTTGCTGATAGTAGTAGATGGTAGACACCTGTTATTGTTGAAGAACTGTAGATCTTGTTTTATAAACCAACTACAACTACCTCCCTCCAGGGACCGTGTGGTGTAGTTGATAGCAATAAGTTGAGAACGGGAAGTAGGACTTCCAACATCAGTAGGAACTCAATACGGCGATCCAGCCTGAAACAGCGACCTTCTGATGTTAACAGTGCAGGTATAATGGTACCCCACCGTCCCTCTATTTTGGGTTGGAAACATGTGAATGAAGACGTGAAACACGTGAATGAAGACAATTTTATAGTTCAGAACGAGTCCCCACACCCCACACCTCTTCGGTCCCACTCAATACTCAATAACCCCCTTCCCCTCTTCTCTCCTAAGGTTCATCCAGTACAGCCCCCCCCAGTACTATAACAGACCCTCTCAATAACCCCCTCCCTCCTCTCTCCTAAGGTTCATCCAGTACGACCTCTCTCAGTAACCCTCCTTTCTCCAGGTTCATCCAGTACGACCTCTGAGCCTGAGTTGGCGGAGATAATAGGAATCCTGACTAACAGTTCCAATCTATCACTGGTTAACACTGCAGCGGGGGCTCTACAGCACATCAGTTACAATCAGGATGACATGAAAACCAAGATACGGTGAGTGAAGGAGGGAGGTAGTGGGGTGGGAAGGGGAGTGAAGAGGGATGGGGTGAGAGGTGGGTGAAGAGGGGTGGTGGGAAGGGGTCACATGAGTTGTCGAGATATTGGAGCGGTTGACTAAAATACACTTTTTGATCAAGAGAAGTTATCTGATTGAGGCTACTTCTGTTTCCTATAACACACCTCCCATTTCCCAGAGAGGCGGGTGCAATTCCAGTTCTGGTCCACATGTTATCTCTAGATGATCTGGTGTGTATCTCAAGTCTGGGAGTATTACGGAACCTCAGTTTCGGTCGCAACAACCACCTCAATAGGGTATGTTGGACAACTAGCATCTTGAATTGGCATATTATTAGTGGTCTGTTAGTAGGAGTACTGGCACTGTTATGTAGTCTGTTACTTATGTAACTGTCATGACTCTTCACTATTTTATCACAAGTATTACTTATTAGGTAAGTGTTTTAGTAGTGTGGTTTACCTGTATATGTGTAGTTTTGAGTTTCTGATCGTGTTCAAAGTTCATGTCGTTAGCTAATCTTCTCTGTGACTACTGTCCTAGCTATCTATTCCCAGACCCTAAACTGCTTCCTCGGACGTTACGTTACTTTCCTCCACTTTCTCTCTCTCCCCTCTCATTCCCCCTCCCCCTCTCATTCCCTTCTTCTCTCTCCTCCCTCTACCCCTCCAGTTAACTCATATATCGGCTTGACCTCTATTCCTGTATTACGCAGGTCTCTAGTATATTATATCGTGGACCGGCTGCTATACGTGATCTTCTTATTGTTCCTAGCATGTTCCATCGTTATACACTACAATTCCATCACTAATAACCACTAGTTCCATCCCTAACCACTAGTATTATGTGGTTTATGTTGTTAACCTATAGTCTTCAGCCCCATGATGCTCTTCCATTATGTGGTATTTATGTAGATCTTCATGATGCTCTTCCAGCGTGTCGGTTGTCTTGTTCGTTCACACATCTATCCCTCTCTATCTCCCTGGCTTCTGTTTTTCTGAGATGGGCTCACATCCCATACACTCCCTCTTTGAAGGGAGAGAGAGAGAGAGAGAGAGAGAGAAATAGTTAAAGATAGAGAGGGAGAGAGAAAGATAGAGATAGAGAGAGAGAGTACACACACTTTGTTGAGCGTAGCAGACGTTTTATGTGTTCTAGTGATGCTGTCGGTTGAGACAATTATAACTAGTATCTACTAGCTAGCTATTATAGGGTACTACTACTACTGTCTCGCTCTTTGCAACTTTCTCTCTCACTCTGTCGCTTTCCCACCACTTTTATACCTCTCTCTCTATTTCTGTCCCCCTGTCTCTTTCTGTCTCTCCATCTCTCCCTCACTCTCTTCGACTGTCTGCTATTCCCCACCCACGCATTTTTAATGCTGAATTAGGGGTGGTGGTGCAGTAGTTCAGCTGTACATCGTCGATTCTAGGAACATCTCACTCATACTACTGCAGAGTGCTTTATTATAATTGATTTCTCTGTACTTCTGCCCTTCTTTGTAACTCCAGTTCAATTATTTTTGTTCTGTGCTGATAAGTGGAAGAATGTGGTTAAACCGAAGGTGGAAAGTGCTTTGAAGACTATACCGGTAGTGAGAGCCAGGGTAAACAGTGACCATACACGGCTGTATTTCCCTAATGAGGACCAG
Organism: Pleurobrachia bachei; assembly: GCA_000695325.1. Taxonomy (NCBI): domain Eukaryota; kingdom Metazoa; phylum Ctenophora; class Tentaculata; order Cydippida; family Pleurobrachiidae; genus Pleurobrachia; species Pleurobrachia bachei. The sequence continues at coordinate 14,203 of AVPN01001707.1, read as the reverse complement.
ATGAAGGAAGCAGAGAAAGTACTGACTCCTCTTGCCCAGGATTGTTCCGTGGCATTTTTCTCGGAGGAAACTAAGAAGCTTGAACCAAAGGTGACGATAAATGACTTGGGCCCTGAACTACTTAAAAAGGAGGCTATCCTGGCGGCGATTTTGGACAAGAATGAGGATATCAGAAAGCTGTATCATGAGGATAAGAAGCTGAAAGTGGTGTTTGTGAATGAAAGAGATAGGTTTGCAGTGATCCAGATAGCTCCAGAGATCCGGCGGCTTTTGTCTAGCAGTGGGGATAGACTTAACTTAGGTCTTCGGCAACATTTTGTCAAAAACAGGTATCATGTGATCCAATGTTATCACTGCCAAGGTTTTGGCCACATGGCGGGTTCTGTATATTGCCCTCAGAAGGATGATCCTGTATGTTGCTTTTGTGCTGGTACGCATCAGACAAAGGACTGTAGAGCGAAGAAGAACAATGAGACAGGCAAGGTGAAGTGTGTGAATTGTGAAATTGGAGGATCAAGAGAGGACAAGAAATATGCGAAGACCCACACGGCTTCAAGTATGTGGTGCCCTTCGTACATTAACGAGCGAGCACGGCTAATGGAGAGGACTTCATGTGTGAGCAAAGAGGAAAAAAACGTGTACTGGACGAGGAAGAGAGAGAGAGAGAGAGAGAGAGAGAGAGAGAGAGAGAGAGAGATAGTCAGAGAGAGAGAGAGTCAGAGTCAGAGAGAGAGAGAGAGAAAAGGAGGGTAAGGAAAAGGGGGCGGATGTCTGTGCAGATGTTTTTCTAAGCTCCAGTGGTGCAAAAAAGGGGCCACACATTCTTCCTAGATACAGCAGACCTTCCATTCTATCCATCTATCTCTTGTGTTGTTAGCTCTGTGTGTCTGTGTAATAATTTGTGTGTATCCAGGTGCCTACTTGGAACATTCCTTTCTCGCTAATGTCTCTCTCACTATCTCTCTCTCTCTAACTCTCTCTTTTTATATATTTTATGTCTGACACTCATTGCTTCTCGTTATATTTTCCTTGTCGTTACTGCAACAGTTACACACCCACTACTATCTCTCACTCTGTTTTTAACTTTCTCCCACAACCCTTATCATTTTGTTATCTCTGTCATGATAACGGTCAACACTCTCTGTTTTCGTTTTGTTTTGTCCAATCTATAATACCACGCCCCGATCTACCTCTCTCTCGGAGTTCTATAACTGCCGGTCTTCGCTCTGCATCAGTTCAAGATCTACCACATCCTTGTATTGTTCTTCTGCCTGGTTTTTATAGTGCACCTGTTTTTCACATTTAGCTCTCTCTCTCTCTTTTTCTCCATTGTGATTGTACTGTCTAGAGAATCTGTTGTATCGTCTCCAATAGTCTGGCTTGTTTCGTTCAACAAATATTATTTGTTGCAGCTGTCTTTCTGTTTTAGTGAGAGACGCTATAATATTCCTGTGATTATGTCCCTCTACATTAATTGATCTTGCAGTATCTGACCTCTATATCTTGTTACCTGATCTCTCTTCTTAGCTCTTGAGATATATAGTACCTGAGCTAGATCTCTGAATGTGTGATCATGATGGCTGTAACCACGGACACCCTGGTCCAGTTTCAATGGACGTGGCAACACCTCCCTCCCTGGGTCAATGACCCTGATTATAAGGTGGGGTGTGGGTCAATGATCCTGATTATAAGGTGGGGTGAGGGGCGAGGTTGGGTGAGGTTGGGTGAGGTGGGGGGACATGGCAACACCTCCCTCCCTGGATCAATGACCCTGATTATAAGTTGGGGTGTGGGGGGTGAGGTGGGGTAAGGTTTGGTGAGGTTGGGCCCGTTGGGGTGAGGTTTGAGTCTGGGATCGAGGTTGAAGACATGGCAAGGTTAATTACGAGAGGGGTTGATCATGATACACATCTCTCGGTTAACGTTGTTGTTTGGTAGATGGTAGACACCTGTTATTGTCGAAGAACTGTAGATATCTTGTTTTATAAACCAACTACAACTCTCTCTCTCTGCAGGGACCGTGTGGTGTAGTTGATAGCAACAAGTTGAGAACGGGAAGTAGAACGTCCAATATCAGTAGGAATTCAATACGGAGGTCCAGTCTGAAACAGCGACCTTCTGATGTTAACAGTGCAGGTATAGTGGTAGTTCTTCGTCCCTCTATTTTGGGTTGGAAACACGTGAATGGAGACGATTTTATTCAGAACAATTAGTATTGTTCATCTATCCCCCCATGATAGTAACGCCCCACTCAACTAAATCCCCTCTCTCTCTCCTTAGGTTCATCAAGTACAGTACAACCACACTCAATAACCCCTCTCCCCTCTCTCCCTCCCAAGGTTCATCCAGTACGACATCTGAGCCCGAGTTAGCCGAGATAATAGGAATCCTGACTAATAGTTCCAACCTATCACTGGTGAACACTGCAGCGGGGGCTCTACAGCACATCAGTTACAATCAGGATGACATGAAAACCAAGATACGGTGAGTGGAGAAGAGAAGGGGGTAGTGGGGTGGGAGGTGAGTGAACTTGTCGAGATGGTGGTGGTAGTGGAGCGGTTGACTAAAATACTCTCTTTGCTCGAGAAGGTATCTAATTGAAGCAACTTCTGTTTCCTACAATAACACCCCCCATTTCCCAGAGAGGCGGGTGCAATTCCAGTTCTGGTCCATATGTTATCTCTAGATGATCTTGTTTGTATCTCAAGTCTAGGAGTACTACGAAACCTCAGCTTCGGTCGCAACAACCATCTCAATAGGGTATGTTGGAGTACTAGCATCTAGCATCTTTTATTAGCATTTTATTAGTGGTCTGTTAGTAGGAGTACTAGCACTGATATGTAGTCTGTAAGTGTTTTAGGGGGTTTTAGGAGTAGCATATTAGTAGTCTGTCACTTATGTAACTGTCATGACCCTTCTCTCTTTCATCACAAATATAAGATTACTATTTTAGTGTGGTTTACCAGTAGTTTTGAGTTTCTGATCGTGTTCAAAGTTGTCAATTTCGTTAGCTAATCTTGTCTGTGACTGCAGTAACTGTCCTAGCTATCTATTCCCAGACCCTAAACTGCTTCCTCGGACGTTACGTTATTTTCCTTTGCTTTCTCTCTCTCACCTCTCATTTTCCCCCTCTCTCATTCTCCTAGTTCCTCTCTCCTTCTCTCTCTCTCTACCCCTCCAGTTAACTATCCTATATCGAGGCTTGACCTCTATTCCTGTATTACGCAGGTCTCTAGTATATTATATCATGGACCGGCTGCTATACCTGATCTTCTTATTGTTCCTAGCATGTTCCATCGTTATACACTGCGAAGTAATACTAGTTCCATCACTAACCACTAGTTCCATCACTAACCACTAGTATTATGTGGTTTATGTTGGTAACCTAGTTAGATCTTCAGCTCCATGATGCTCTTTCATTATGTGGGTTGTGTTAGAACTTCATGGTCTGCCCTCTTCTGATGCTCTTCCAGCGTGTTGGTTGTCTTGTTCGTTCACACATCTATCCCTCTCTCTCTCCCTCTCCCTGGCTTCTGTTTTTCTGAGATGGGCTCACATCCCATACACTCCCTCTTTGAAGAGAGAGAGAGAGAGACAGAGAGAGAGAGAGAGAGAGAGATAGAGAGTACACACAGTTGTTGAGCGTAGCAGACGTTTTATGTTCTAGTGATGCTGTCGGTTCAGACAATTATAACTAGTATCTACTAGCTATTATAGGGTACTACTACTACTGTCTCGCTCTTTGCATCTTTCTCTCTCACTCTGTCGCTTTCCCACCGATTTTATACCTCACTCTCTCTATTTCTGTCCCCCTCTCCCGCTGTCTCTCTTTCTGTCTCTCACCCTCTCCCTCTCACTCTCTTCGACTGTCTGCTATTCCCCACCCACGCATTTTTAATGCTGAATTAGGGGTGGTGGTGGTGGTGCAGTGGTTCAGCTGTACAACGTCGATTCTAGGAACACCTCTCTACTGCAGAGTGCTTTATTATAATTGATTTCTCTGTATTTCTGCCCTTCTTTGTAACTCCAGTTCAATTATTTTTTGTTTCAGCCCCTTCTCCCATTTCACACAGCATTCACATCACACACAGCAAGATGCATCTTTTGGTGAGAAAGCAAGTTTTGGAAAAAAAACATTTTGTAGTCAGCGACTCCTCTGAAGACCCGATCCCAAATAAAATCATGGAACCGCACTGATTAGCCCTCTGAAGTCAACCCTTCCCCTTTTGGATCAGCCACCTCCTCCTCCTTCTTCCTGGATGCAGCACCGGTTGATGAAGGGATGTCCCCATTTATCTCTCTACACCAGCAGAAAACAGAGCACTGATACATCAGCAGCACTCAATATGAAGGCCCAGCAGATACATCTCTAACTCTCCAACCTACATTAGTGCAGTGACTGAGACACATGGTGAAATCCCGGAGTGAGTCACTCTACTCCCAGGTCCTAAACTTCAGACCCCATTGGAATCTGTTCCGTAACAACAAGCCCACTACTCCCGTCAAACCATCCCTATCATGGCTTAACATCCCACCCTCTACAGCTGGGGGATGGCAGGAAGGAGGGGGAGATGGGATTACTGAAGGATGGGGAGGGGGAGGTGCTGGTAATACTGCAGGAGGAGGAGGAAGTTCAAAGTTCAACTTGATCCAATCCCCCGACCCGGCTGAGCTGCACATACCCACCATATCAGAGATACCAACACCAGGACCATTTGATCCGCCTCCACCCCGCCCATCTTACATCCTGGTCAACGGGGGACCTGCCTACAGAACAGGGGTGACAGGGAAAAAGAAACACACCCCAGATCCTACCTACGTGAACTTGACACCTGACATGATCTCAACATGGACTCAGAACAAGATATTCTCGCCCCTGGAGCCACCCCAACCCCCACCTAGGACACCACTGTTGGTCAAGGAACTGGATCGGAACCTCCAATACGCACCTCACGCAGTTAACCAGAGGGTATATATGGAGCGGTTAGGAGAGGTTGAAGTGACACCGACCCTGTCTAAAACAGTTGATGGGATCTATCGTACAATCTGTAACTATGGTCCTTGCCAGAACTGTGATCACCCAGGTGATGTGTGTCACCATGGTGACAATGATGATTCCCCACCACCTGGAAACCTCCCTGACACCCTCTCCTGCTTCTCTGTTCTCAGCACCCCCTTTTCGTATGACGATCACTACTGCAGCACACAATTACACCCGGAGGCAGTTGAAAACTGGGAGATGAATTTAGATGAAGAAGTCTTCTAAATCAGGGACAATTAAACGGACCGGACAGACGAGTCTAGAGGAGGTGTTTGCACATGTCCACAGTTCCCGGTTCCCCCCACGGACACCCCAGCCCAGTGGGGGAAGTTATAGAACCAGTCGGATGTTAGCTTCTAGTGGGGGACAGGATCCGGTCACTCAGTTCCTACCCCGGTACAGATTCTCCCCAACCTCTCCAGATCACATCTACTCTCCTATTGACTCTACAACACCTCTCATTACCAGACCTGTCCTCAGTCCACCCCGGGGGTACCCAGCTGATATTGGATACACTGCCCTCTCACCCAATTCTCACCCCCTTCTCCCCTGGCTGACTGGGCACGATACAAACCATGGTCGTGATCATCCTACTAAATGGAAGAGCAACCAGGGCGATGCTAAATGTGGTAAAGGATCGAAACTTAAGAAACTTCTCTCACCCCTCGTCACCCCAATAATGTCTCCATTCCGTATTTTCTCACGAAACGCCGGACCACCACCATCATCACAACCCACAAAAGAGCTATCCTTACTCCGTAGTTTATCAAATGTAGAAACAACAACAGCTATGAATAATACTGCAGTGGCTACACCAATCGGAGCGCCCTTTCCTCCTGGGACCTTCAGCCCGGCCCGGCCCCAGACTCTAACTGTCATTAACAGATCATCTCTATACAACTCCCTGCCCCCCGCTGGGGGAGATGAGGTGCTGAGAGTGATTAGTAATTGTGAGGGACAGGATGTGTTGCTTCCTACATTGCTGAAGGAGAGCGTGGTGCAAGTCGAGAGGAGACTCCTGTTTTATTTTAAACAACTTAAAAATATCAAGTATTGCTACGATATTGTGGAAAAGGTAGGGGTCCTAGCTGATTGTTCTGTTGGTTTTGTGTCATTTATCAAAGTCAGGGACCCTAGGATATGTTGTACTTTGTCCCCTTATTCTGTTGGTTGTCATGTTGTGTTTCATTATTTTCGTTTCCCTGGATAGCTCATTCATCATTGCTACTCCATCCAACCCCCTCCTTCCCAGATCGCTACTCCATCTAACCCCTCCTCTTCCCCAGATCGCCATCTCACCCCCTCCTCTTACCAGTACCTATATACCCCCTCCTAACCCCCCCCTCCTCCCCCCAGATCGCTATCCAGGATGCCCACGGGATTACTCTACTGGTTCAGCTTCTCAACACTACAGAGAGTTACGAGATTCAGGAACTAGTAACAGGGGTCTTCTGGAATCTGAGCTCCAGTGATACTCTGAAAGTGGCCATCTTGAAAGAAGCACTGGAACCTCTGGTACAGGTTAGTTTTCTGTGTTGTCCGGTCAAATCGGCATACTTGGTATGAAGTCAATTCCACTTCTAGGGTACTCAAAAATCCCTATTGAATTAGTATTGATACAGTGATCCATTTCAGAATGTAGTTATACCCCAAATGTAACCCCACTACATTTCAGAATGTTGTTATACCCCAGTCTGGGTGGAAGGATGGGACTGACCAGTATTACGCCACCGCTAATGGTTCTATTAGCTGGACAACTGTATTTAGAAACGCTACTGGCTGCCTCAAGTATGTAGTAGAGACAAATAATAGTGAGACCATAATCATGGTTCAGAATATCAGGTGGGGGGTATCAATATGAAAATCACAAGAGATATGCATCCAGTGCCGAATTAGACTGACCACCATCCACCCCTCTCCCTCCGCCACCCCCTCTCTAATCACCACCCTCTCTAACCCACCCCCTCCTCCTCCAGGAACTTGTCCAGTGCGGGGCTAGAAGGAAGGACCATGTTACGGCTCACCACAGGTCTAGTGGACTCTCTTCTCTGGACTGTCCGGGCTGCACAGGGGAAGAATGATATCGATAACAAGGCGGTAGAGAATGCCGTGTGCATCTTGAGAAACCTGTCCTATAGGTGTGTGAGATACTGTCGAGCAAGTCGCGCCCCTGCCATTGCACTAGAAACAAACTCGTGGGAGTTTTCCCAGGCCTGGGAATTAGGCACCCTCCAAAAGAACAACTCTAGTTATGTTATTTTGGTATATCATTTAACTTAGGGGTCCTAGCTGATTGTTCTGTTGGTTTTGTGTCATTTATCAAAGTCAGGGACCCTAGGATATGTTGTACTTTGTCCCCTTATTCTGTTGGTTGTCATGTTGTGTTTCATTATTTTCGTTTCCCTGGATAGCTCATTCATCATTGCTACTCCATCCAACCCCCTCCTTCCCAGATCGCTACTCCATCTAACCCCTCCTCTTCCCCAGATCGCCATCTCACCCCCTCCTCTTACCAGTACCTATATACCCCCTCCTAACCCCCCCCTCCTCCCCCCAGATCGCTATCCAGGATGCCCACGGGATTACTCTACTGGTTCAGCTTCTCAACACTACAGAGAGTTACGAGATTCAGGAACTAGTAACAGGGGTCTTCTGGAATCTGAGCTCCAGTGATACTCTGAAAGTGGCCATCTTGAAAGAAGCACTGGAACCTCTGGTACAGGTTAGTTTTCTGTGTTGTCCGGTCAAATCGGCATACTTGGTATGAAGTCAATTCCACTTCTAGGGTACTCAAAAATCCCTATTGAATTAGTATTGATACAGTGATCCATTTCAGAATGTAGTTATACCCCAAATGTAACCCCACTACATTTCAGAATGTTGTTATACCCCAGTCTGGGTGGAAGGATGGGACTGACCAGTATTACGCCACCGCTAATGGTTCTATTAGCTGGACAACTGTATTTAGAAACGCTACTGGCTGCCTCAAGTATGTAGTAGAGACAAATAATAGTGAGACCATAATCATGGTTCAGAATATCAGGTGGGGGGTATCAATATGAAAATCACAAGAGATATGCATCCAGTGCCGAATTAGACTGACCACCATCCACCCCTCTCCCTCCGCCACCCCCTCTCTAATCACCACCCTCTCTAACCCACCCCCTCCTCCTCCAGGAACTTGTCCAGTGCGGGGCTAGAAGGAAGGACCATGTTACGGCTCACCACAGGTCTAGTGGACTCTCTTCTCTGGACTGTCCGGGCTGCACAGGGGAAGAATGATATCGATAACAAGGCGGTAGAGAATGCCGTGTGCATCTTGAGAAACCTGTCCTATAGGTGTGTGAGATACTGTCGAGCAAGTCGCGCCCCTGCCATTGCACTAGAAACAAACTCGTGGGAGTTTTCCCAGGCCTGGGAATTAGGCACCCTCCAAAAGAACAACTCTAGTTATGTTATTTTGGTATATCATTTAACTACCCCCCCCCCCATCCTTGTATGTACTACCCCACCCCCCTGATAACTAACTCACCCCCACTGCAGATTGGATAACGAGGTACCGCCTGAGATAAAGTACGGGCAGAATGACGATTGGAGGTCCCGGGGTCTGGGAGGTGGACAATTCAGAAGGAAGGTTGAGGATGGCACTGGGAAGAAAAAGGGCGGCAAGAAATCACGCGATGTAAGTATGAAACTCTAGTGGGATATCAAGATCGAACGTTATATTTAGATCACGCTGACCTCGATCTCACGCACTTCGCTCAGACGCTTTGAGCAGAGCAATAGGATTGGTCAGGCATCACATTCACAGCAACAACCCACGCTCTAGTATAACTCCCCTCCCCTCCCCTCCCCTCCAGAATGTTACAGTTACACCGTTGCCGGAGCACAACACAGGAGTTGGGTTGTTATGGCAACCGGCCGTTGTCAGGGTCTACCTGGACTTGTTACTGGAGTGTAGTAACCCTGAGACACTAGAGGGAGCGGCTGGTGCACTTCAAAATCTTACTGCATGTAGCTGGGAACCTGCACAGGTACATTGTTGTCTCTCACACAGCTTCTTTTGGGGATAACAAGATTTTTTCTTTCAGTCTTGTGAGTTGTCGTACAACCACTCCAAGTCTCCAACCTATATAGCGAATATCTATGCAGTAACACACTACCATTATGTATTCCTAGATGGTACGAGAAGTGGTGAGGAGAGAAAAGGGTCTGTCAGTTATAACCAGTCTCCTGCGACTAGATAACGATTATGTTGTCAGGGCAACCTCACTTTGTCTTCGTAACCTGGCAATGGATCCAAAGAACAAGGAACTACTTGGTACGTGTAACCATGGTAACTCACAAATTAATAACTTGAGTCGCCTGACATGGTGTCTGCAATTCAACTATTAACTTGTCAGTCTTCTGGTGTAATGTTGTCAGGTCTATTATCTCTGTGATAATCCCACAATTGAGGGAAATATCTCCATTATAATTTGAAGTTACCATGGTAACATGTAACTAACTCCCCATTATTCCAGGTAAACACGCAATGCAGGATCTGATTCGGAGGTTACCGGGGGGAGATGGAGCTGACGGTATAACGGATATTACTATCAGCGGTGTTATATCTTCCCTGTCTGAACTGGTCACCGAGAGTCAGGAGAATGCTAAATTAATACGAGATCTTGATGGTAGGTCAACTTATAGCCAACCCCTTTCCTTTCCATCTCTTATGGATAAGTTACCTTAGTTTGCTAATATATTTGACAATTAGGTACACATTGTGATGTCCTTATTTCTATTTTTCCCACCAGGTATCTACCGGTTATTAGAGATAGCTCGATCCAGCGACCTCTACACTCGGCAGTGCGTTATGAGTAGTAATAAAGCACTGGCTGTTCTTTGGGATTACAAGGACACCAGGAAGGTCCTAAAAACTCAGGTAGGCTTTTCTTGGATTTGAAAAGGTGCACTATATGATACAGACAGCACAATTATGTTGCCTGTATCATTTATAGTGCATAGATTTAAGAGTAGTACGGTGGTCCCCTTCGTGGGATGACTCTTCTACCTGCAGCTGTTGAACAGAGCTGAGGGAGAACTGATAGTAATAGTCAAACCTCGATTTACTTGGCACTTCGGGGGTTAAGGTAAATCGAGATTTGCCCCTCTTTGTCTCTCCAGTCTCCACCCTCTCACATTACCTCTCCCTACAGGGCTGGCACATCAGCTACTACACACGACTTCACAACATCGACAAATCTGATGGTATGGAGTTCGATGAGCGACAGAGCCATTTTAAAATAAGTTACAGTGGACCTGGGGTCAAGAGCCCCGATCCTACGTTTGACTCTCATATAAATGGTAAGTTGAGTTTGGCATGATGTGGTAGTTAACATCCAGGATTGGAAGTTTACTTCTCATCCTGGCCTGGATGTGGCGAGTTTCTAAAATAAACAGGGATACAAAGTGTCTGATATAGACGCGTCTCCTGTTTGTGTCATGCGATTCAAACTCCTGTGCGTCTAATACTAAATCCTCTCTTTCTTTCAGCAGTAGGACATTGTACCCAGACCCACCACGGCAGTCCCCTAACAACAGTCAGCCCAGTCCACGAGGTGTCCTCGCCTGTGGATAGAACTTGTGCCACTCTAGGCCGATCATCCAGTAGACCCTTCACAGAGGACAATGGCCGGGGTCACAGCACCCTACCTAGGGGTTACCAGAGTAACCGATATACAGTGACTGACTCTTGGGTCTGAGAGAGGGTGTTTTTTGTGTTCGAGTTGTGTGAGAGTTTATTTTTTAACGAAACCACCCCCAGATTGCGGTAAATGTTATTTATATTTATCAATTACTTTGCTTCAGTAGGTACTAGGTAATAAAGAGATGTTATTAATTCACGTAGTTTGGCGTGTTGTGAAGCGAAGTATTGTGTGACATGTTGCGTTTTTCATTTCAGTTTCAGAAATTATTCGCAAAAAAAGCGTTTCCTTTTGATTTATTGTCAGAGTCTGACTCTGAGTCAGAGTCAGACCAACGTCTGTACTGTCTGGCGCCGCCGACCCGATCTGAGCGCACTGTTGAGAATCAAATGGGATATGGCGCCGCCATACAGTGTTTGTATGACGGCGCCATACCCCATTTCATTCTCAATCTCAACGACAGAGCATTGGCCTGACCCGATTCTCGCTTCTCTCAAATCGCGAGAACTGTGGTCAGAGCATTGGCCTGACAGAAGCGCTCCTACTATACCGATACGGTTACTCTTAGATTTGCCATGTTATGCAGTCTATTCGGCCCTTGATGCGTCAGGCCGGTGTGAGAGCCGACAGACAAGGAACAAGTCAAGCTTAGATGGGGTCTGCGCCCTGTGCACAGCTGTGGCACCAGAAGTGTCACAACTCTCTGTCTCCGCTGGAGACAACCCTGACCGTTCACGCGCATTCATGCCGCGCAAATAAAAACCACGCGCACAGTTAAATAGTTCTGCGCGCACCACAATTATTCTGAATTTGTTGTGAATCACGCAACTCCGCACTGGATGACTGTTATTTACGCCTCATCCTCTGTCTCACGCTCTGCTATCACCACACTATTCCTAGTCATGTGGTAGAGGCGCTCACGGTACTGCGTGCTATAGCCTCACTCTGCCATTCACAATGTAATGTAACTTCCTTTTCTCCACGATCCATATACGTGTGATATATATTAATAGCAGCAACCAACCGATTTGTGCCACAGAGATAGCACGACCAATGTGCCAATTTGAGAAATATTATACCTAGATCGATATTGTGATATTATAATTCTGAAAGCACAATCCTCGTGGTCGTGTGCAATCTAGACCACGCAGATTTTAGATAGGAGGGGTGTTTTCTCTCCCCGCTCCGTGTGGCGTGTATGAGAAATGCCCGTGATAGATGGGTGTGTATGTGTAAAGAAGCACTTGTCAGGGTGTAATTGTAGGGTCTGGTTGTTATGTTCTACCCCTCCCTTTACATTTGTTTCTGGGGCGGGGCGGGGCGCCCGAAACATACTAGCCAGGCAAGGGTCCGGATAGTTCTAATATTCCAACATTTCCAATATAAGCGGGGCGTGTTAATTGTATTCCTTGCCCCTCCTTACCCCGCGTTCTGTACATAGGAATAATAATGGCCGAATTGTCAGAAGGAGAGATCCCCTCTGAGGGGTCAGATGAAGGGGAGCTCCCCGATTCTGAACCGGAGGAAACAGTTATGGATACCGACAAGGAGGTTAAAAAGCCTGAAGCAGATAAATTTGAGAGGTTTAAGGTGTGGCAAAGCGCCATGACCAACAATCTACGGAGCGCAATGGCCAAGGTTGGACCCCCGGGGGCGGTCGGTGGTCAGAGTTCAGATGAATCTGATTATGAGGAATGAATGGTAATAACTAAATCTTTGATAGCTTGTAGCAAGATTCGGGCACATATTTGTTTGCTCTGTTTCCGTTCTGATTTTCTCTTCTTGATGCTACCCCCTCCTGTTTCTCAACTGTCTGAATCCTTTCTTTCTTGTGTTCTCCCTTCCTCTGTGTGCGTGTGTGTGTGTGTGTGTGTATAATAGGATATTGCTCTCTTTCTCTCGACTCTCATGGGGTAATTATGTGTATTGGTCCCTACACACCCTCCTACCACTATCTCTTTGCTATTCTCACTGCATCAGCTGCTCTGTTATACTCTCTCTGTGTGTCTCTGTCTCTGTCTCTGTCTCTTTCTCTCCTCTCTCTCTCTCTCTCTCTCTCTCTCTCTCTCTCTCTCTCTCTCTCTCTCTCTCTCTCTCTCTCTCTCCCTCTCTCTACCTCCCTGTATGATTAGTCCACGGCAATGTACACGCGTGCTCTCCTCACACAGACGCACGTAGTGCTGCAATATAGCTAGGGGAGAAGAGTGCCGTGACTTTCTTGAAAAGAAGTGGTGAAATGAATGAAAACCGGAAAATGGGATTATTAGAACTTATGAAGTCAAAATCATGAAAAGTTATAATAAGTTTGACCCAATATTATTATTATGATCCTGTCCACAGATTGATAACGGTATACCACCTAATCTACGGATGGATCAGGGCTCCCCAATGGGCTCTAATAACCTGTTAGGAGCCCTTGGTGTGTCGAGAGAAGGGCCACCTGACCAAGAGAGAAAGAAGAAGAAAAGCAAGAGAAAGGTACTGCATTTAGAACTGGGCACATTCATAGCATATCTGATCTTTCTCCCTCCCGTTCAAATGACAAATCATGATTAAATAGTGATGCCTCTATCCACCACTTTCAAATGAAAACAAATATTCTGATTCGACAGTTCGCTTAGATCGGGTCGGCCCCGCCAGAGCTCTAACACGAAGAGCACAACTCCATTCTCCCAAGACCCACCGAGACCCCCTCCCGAGTCCCGGCTCGACCCAGTTTGTAACAGATCCCCCCCCCCTCTCCAGAACGGCGGAACACAGGAGTGGTGGGAGAGGCACAAAGAAGTTTACGAGAAGATAAAAGAGAGACAGTTGGAAATATCGGCCCAAAGGGCAAGGACACACTGTAAATTCTTTCAGAAGGGCTACTGCAAAGAGGTACTAAATGGGGCTTTATTATTCCGGTGTACTACTGGCTTTATTATTTGGGTTTTTCTGGTTTGATAGACAATGGGCTGTCTGATTTACCTATCTCTCATCTCGAAAGTGACTAATTTACAGCCCAACAGGGTAGTCCCTAATTTACCCCCAACCCATGTGCCTCTCTAGTTTACCCCCCTCCCAGGGAAGTGACTGCCCGTACATGCACGAGATAAAAAAGAAGCTGGACGTGTGCAAATACTTCATGAAGAATGTTCCATGTCACAAGGGGGACCTGTGTGCCTACATGCACAGTATGTAGTTTAACTTTCCATCTCAATCATCATGAGCCTTGTACTTGACCCTGTACAAATATCTCCAATATCATGTCCCTCCCAAACTATAACACAATGTAACACCCTCCCCCCAAGTTGTAACACCCACCTCCTCCAGGTGAATTCCCCTGCAAGTATTTTCATCTCCGGGGTTTTTGTTACAATGACCAGGAGTGCAGATTCAGTCACGAGGCCCTGAATGAAGACAGCCGGCAAATAATCGACTTTGTAAGTGTTTCACAAACCCCTTGGGGCCTGAAATCTTCCTAGTGAGTTCA